>JASDQU010106714.1:39487-102846 GCA_032191745.1 Picea mariana | reverse complement strand
GTAAGAAATGGACTGATAAGTCCATTTCTTACCTCTCCCCCTCTGACCTTGAAAATTTTGATCTGCATGACCAGTATGGTCATGTGCATGTGCACTGTGATCCTCTCCATGAGTCTACTATATTCTACTGTATTCTCCAATTATCTGTGTACAGGCAAGTGAAGGAATAGTTGCAAAGGTTAGTGCAGAACCAACGGCATCCAAGTCAAGGAAACCCTACAAAGGTTAGTGAAAGTGCAAGTGCATCCTCAATCTCTTAGAAATTATTATCTATTGTTGTTGCTTTACATGTGAGTAAAGGAAACATTGCCTGGTCTGTAAACTGTTGAAGAAATGAGTTTATTTTTAATTTATATAGTTGGGACTATATATTTATGCTAGTAAACTCCCTGAATTCTCTATATATATTGTATTGGCTAATACAGAACTAATGGATAATAAGTAAGGACATTATTGATCTATAAAGGCATACTGTAACTATACTTTTTGACTCACGAATTGTTCAGTAGCGTTAGCCTTCGGCCCCTTCAACTGGAACACGCACAGCGTCTTTTCCTTCGTGTATCTACAGAGTAAACAAATTCACATAGTTAACAAAATCAGCCTTTTCTTATCTGCACAGTAAACAAAATCAACAAATTCACATTAACAAAATCAGTCTTTTCTTATCTGCACAGTAAACAAAATCACGAAGTTAACAATCACAAATAAGTATTTTAATCATGGCGATTCATACTACTTTGAGTTCAGCGTTTATAAATATTATTCTGCTCTGATATTTGATATTTCGTTCTGCCATTTTCGTTGCGTTCACATTGTTTCTAACTGAATTATTTAATAGTGATGATATTTATGGTGGCAAATGCCTGTCACTTGATAGATCTGCAAATCTACTGGGGTTTTAAAGCACCTTTCAGATCTATAAAATCTACATAGATTGATCAATTCTGAATATATAGACTTTAGGTATCCACACAGATTCTTTGCAGCAGTCCCCTTGCTGATTTCCCGAATCACGCCCTATGCCAAGTAAAGAAATAACTTTACAAATATATAAAAACTCCTTGTTATGCCAAGAAAAACTCCAGGGCTACTACTAACAGCGTAAGCTAAGGGCTACAGGTTCAACAAGTGAGTGCTTCAAAGTTGTACTATCATATGGATCTTCAAATCCTCGGGAAGCTTGCAGCTTTGGTGCTAGTCAGGTCACATTCTCGGATGCAGGTATGTTTCCAAGGGTTAGTTAGCAATTATTCTATATCTTTAAAGAAAAAATCTAAGAATGTAAACAAATAGGTTTCTAGATAGATTTATAATAACTAAAAATATTACATATATTTACTAGAACTAACATCCTTCTATTGCAGGGAAGACTTAGAACTTCCCCTTGAATCTCTCCAGTGCCAAAACAAATTTGGATCTAGTTCGTAGAACCAGATCATTATCTACATTGAGGAGTTCGACTCTCGACTCAATGGCTAGAACTGGAGGGCCTCCCTTTATCACTCCTAATCAAGGAGTGATATCGTCCTATTCAAGGAGTGATATTTATCTCGGATAATTTTCATAGTAAGTGCATGGAGGACAACTTGCATAACTATGCATGAAGCAAAACAGGTGTAAGGAGGTGCAGGGAGTATGTGTTTGTGAATACTTTGTTTAAGCTATTGCAAATACAATATAACATTTAATGTGAGGAAAGTAATGCTAGATATCAAAATATATTCAGTTTGTGAATACTTTGTTTAAGCACATATTTTTTTTTCTTGAAGCTGCTTTAAAATTAAGGTATTCTTAGCCTCTCCCTCGGGAAGAGGCCAAATAAGACCTCCAACTTAAAACATAGGTTAAATATTATGAATTTTTAAATTTAATTGTATAATCTTTTAAAACTTCTTTTTAAAACAAAGAAATATATTTTCTTTGTGTGCCAAACTAATATGAAAGAGCGGAATCGATTACAATAGTCCCTACCATCCTGAAGGGCACGGACTAATAATCATGATAGTATCTTCAAAACCGACTAATAATCATGATAGTATCTTCAAAACCAGAGGAGAAATTGTGAAAAATGGGAAGAGTTTAGGTGTTTGTGAGTTTTTTTTACCAAAGAATCAATTATAAAATAGAGACTAATAATCATGACAGTATCTTTAAAACCGACTAATAATCATGATAGTATCTTCAAAACCAGAGGAGAAATTGTGAAAAATAGGAAGAGTTTAGGTGTTTGTGAGTTTTTTTTGACAAAGAATCAATTATAAAACAGAGTAACATAATTTAAGTGGTGTTTATTATAAAACAGAGAAACATAATTTAAGTGGTGGTTCTTGATGCATGTGATGCCACCATAACATGAGGGGGGATTTATTAGAGAAACTATATTATAGTTTCTCTAATAAATCCCCCCTAAGAACATAATTTAAGTGGTGGTTCTTGATGCATGTGATGCCACCATAACATGTTACTAGTTTTAAGTTTTATGCAGTCAAGTCAAGTTTTATGATTGATTTATGTCTAGATTGTTTTCCTAGATAATTGGAGAATATAGTAGAATATTCTTTTAGGTATGCCAAGAATATTTGGTCTTACAAATACATAAGATTGTTTGGTCTTACAAATACATAATTGATGTCTAGATTGTTTTCCTAGATAATTGGAGAATATAGTAGAATATTCTTTTAGGTATGCCAAGAATATTTGGTCTTACAAATACATAAGATTATTTGGTCTTACAAATACATAATTGATGGTCAAAAGCAATTGTATTTGTTTTCTTAGATAATTGGAGAATACAGTAGAATATTCTTCTCGGTATGTCAAGAATATTTAGTCTTACAAATATATCATTGATGGTCAAAAGCAATTGTATTTACAAATATATCATTGATGGTCAAAAGCAATTGTATTTTCAATAGATGAAGTGTTAGCTCGAATGAATGGATGAGATGAGAATGAGGATACAAGAATTCAAAAGTGGATAGAAGCTCTAATGAAGAGCACACTAAACAAAGATCAAATTTAAGCACACTAAACAAAGATCAAAGTTAAGAAAATATTTTTTGTAAAATGTGTTTACTTGATTTCATTATTGTTTTTGGTGAGGTATGCATTAAGGGAGGGTATTAAAATTAATGCTTATTTTACATATTGGTTTGAGTTTGTTAGATCTTCTCCAACTATCAAATCCTATTTATGTGTGTGGTTAGAGATTCTCTGATGAATTTGTTATCATTAAGGGAGGGTGTTAAAATTAATGCTTACTTTACATATTGGTTTGAGTTTGTTAGATTTTCTTCAACTATCAAATCTTATTTATGTGTGTGGTTAGAGATTCTCTCATAAATTTCTTATCTTGTTAATAGAAAACTTCATATATAAATATATGCTTGATTGAATAATAAAAGTAGATTTTCTCATGAATTCTTTATCTTGTTAAAAGAAAACTTCATATATAAATATATGCTTGATTGAATAATAAAAGTAGAATACATAAATATATGCTTGATTGAATAATAAAAGTAGATTCTCTCATGAATTCTTTATCTTGTTAAAAGAAAACTTCATATATAAATATATGCTTGATTGAATAATAAAAGTAGAATACTTTTGCATGTGCAATATAGTTTTTTAAATTTAAATATATGCTTGATTGAATAATAAAAGTAGAATACTTTTGCATTTGCAATATGGTTTTCTAAACGTCTTCTTGTACAAAAATTATAGCTGGAGAATAAATAAATATTTAAATTTAGATTAATATTCAATTGCTCTAATTATCGAGGTTTAAAAGGACTTTCTCCAATCGGTGGTACTATTGGTACTATTGACATTATTTTCCTTTTGAGTGCAGATGACATGTGCCACATGGTACCGATTTGAAAGAATGAAGACCATTATTCTTGCTTCACAAATTGTGGTCCAACATTGTGCACTAATTGTGCACTAATTGATGTGCTTGTAATGGCCTACGCTTTATTTTTCTATCATTCTAGGTATTAGTTACTTAATCAGATATTAAACATATAACCAACATGCCAAAATAAAGTTAATATTTCAACTTATACGTGGATTGGAATTATTTTTCAAAACTAATAGCGTAGATTATGGTAGATCAACCACTTTTGCTTATATAGTTGTGGAGCTGCTAGGAAACTCCAAGCTAGTCTAATTTTAATCATGGGAGGAGAGTCTAAGTATCGTTTTCAAAAATGAGAAGGCATTGGTTTTTAAGGAAGAAAAGGTTTTCTTTTTCAATAAATGAGCCTAGAGAATGAAGATCAACCTTCATTATATAATGGGTTCTTCACTCAATGGAATACGACTAATCACCTTTGAAACAGTCAAAGATGATTAATTTATTTGGATAGATAAGAAACAAATACAGTCAAAGAGTTTAAGCCATAGGGATTAATGGCCCACTTTTGGGGATATTGAGGGTTGGTTTGTTGTAATTATGCATCCACTATTTTTCTTTTGTATATCCAAATAATTTTGTATCCATGTTGTAGAGTTCTTGGGTTCAGTCTCTCCTAATGGCCTACTTATTTCTCTTTTGTATATCAAAATAATTTTGTATCCATGTTGTAGAGTTCTTGGGTTTAGTCTCTCCTAATGGCCCACTTTTGGGGATATTGGCCCACTTTTGGGGATATTGAGAGTTGGTTTGTTGTAATTATGCATCCACTATTTTTCTTTTGTATATCAAAATAATTTTGTATCCATGTTGTAGAGTTCTTGTGGTTCAGTCTCTCCTATATATCAATGAGATATCCATTCATCTTTTCAAGGATTTGGCCTTGTGATGATAAAACAATATAGTATTTTTTTCTTATTATTGTTATCTTTGTTATCTTTGTAAAATGAAGTGTAAAGTGAAATTATTATACCTTTGTAAAATGAAGTGTAAAGTGACATTGTTATCAAGTTACATTCTTAAAACTTCTATACAAACAATACATTTATTTCTTCTACTTACTTGATTCATGGGGTATTGATGGTTTGTAAGGATTTACCTTAACGTACCTCTTTAGTTTTCTCTATTTAAGAATGTATTTGGTTCGACAAACAATAAATATTCTAATATCACTTTCTATATCTTCCGCATCATTCACTTGAACTTATTGGAGAAAATATAGATTCCATAGCCCTAATTATAAATCATTAATAGAATTAAGACTAACCACTACATTTTACAATGCTTATCAATATAATCAATCATTTTCATATGATATCATATTATTCCTAAGCTTAATTGGTGGAATAGATTGCATCACTACAAGGAAAACACATTGTAGTGGAGGTTTTTATAAAACCTCAGTGAAAACTTTATCCCTTATCTATTTATGGCAGATGTTTTTAGTGAAAGCGAGCAACCGAAGGATTTTATGAAGTTTTTTACATTGGTACTCCTCAATGGTCATAACGCATCGATGTTCCTACAAACATAACACCCCAATGCTTAAAAAATAAAGTGCACTGATAACTGCTATTAAAATAATACGCTAAAATATCATTTTTAATTTTATAAAATGTAAAATGCATTGTGATGATTCACAATAATTTAAGCACATCAATGTGAGTATAGAGAACACACCGGATCAAATTAGAGCAATTAATTATTCAATAAAAATTTAACGTAAAAATCCATTATAACCCTTTCATGTTGCAATTAAAACCCCTATAGCCCAAATGCATCTATGATAGTGATGCACCAAATAACAATTATCGTGCACTTAATAGTGTTATAGCCTCAATTTTTTTAATATATGCCCACAAATCCATTCGATGTGTTACTCATACTAGAATGCACTATTGTGTCCCTATATGGGGCATTGATTTAAAGTAAAATAAAACAAGTATTTCAATTCGTTCAAGTACAAATAATGCCCCGATGCATATTATTGTAGGTCGCACTAGGAAATGGTAAAATTAAAAAAACTTACCAAAATAAATTTCATTATCACATTTTCTTCCATGATTCCAACCTCTGACACAAGAATCAATGAAAACCTTCATTCTATTGTCTCCATGTTTTTAGTGCTCCACAATGTTGCTTCTTCAGTGCCCTTGTATATTTTGTCCATTTTCTAATTTAAAAAAAATAATCAAAATTTCATTCTTCCTTTATGGGACAACCCATCCTCCTTGGACGAGAAGAGACCAGGAAAATTGTTTGTTACCTCCCTATTTTAATTTTGATTGGATTAAAATTTAAAGTTGGCCTTAAATTTTGAATTTTTTTTCATGTTTTAATAAATTCTTTGCACTGTTTGGCTTGCCGCAAACATTGATGTGTCCTATGAATTTACAGGAAGCATCACCCATGGTGCATCATGTGTATTAATAGGAAGAACCACTAGAGGTGCGTTTAGAACTACACAACACAGCGCTCAACACTAAGCATCATGCACTATGATGGTTTTGTGCATTATTGGTGGTTCTATATTAGAAGAGGCATGGTTAACGCAAAAATTCCACCGATGCATTCTGATAATGTAAATGCACCACACATATAATAATTAAGATACTAGTACAACTTAATGGTGCATTTCGTTGTGTTTAATTAATAATTTAGCATCAATACATAAAATAATATAGAGCATCCCATATGGTACTTTTGTTCTGATGAAGTGCACTCGGGACAATGCATATGAAGTATTAATGGTGCATTGGTTACTTTACAACCTCTTTTTGAAAACATAAATTGATTTCATTTTTTGATAAATACAAAATTGTTATATAGGTGTGTGTTTTATAATTTCAATTTGTTATATGTGTGTGTGTGTGTCTAAAAATAATTGTATGTGAATCAGAGACAATGACGATGAGCAAAAAAATAGGAACAACAGTAGTAGGTCGACACATACATTTTATACATGAACTGAAGGTCAGAGGAAAAACAATTTAATTGAAAAATTAGAAATGCAAACTTACACAGTTAAAACATAGGTAACTCTTGGGTGTCTCTCATAATTTATCACATGGACTCGATCCTCTACAACTTCCTCAATGCTCTAGCTCACATATCCTCCTCTGCAGGCCACTTCAATTTCTCCACAATACCTTCCTCATCATTCATGTATCCATAATAACTAATGTCAATTCGCTTCTAAATTTTCTCATACCTAGACCTCCATTAGTTCTTCTCTTTCGGGGGATTATCGAATAGCTCTTTCAAACCAAGGGGGAGATTCATAGCCCTAATGTATCTATAATTGGGGCTCTTACCAGTGGCACTAGGCACATCAACTTCCTTCCCAAGATCACCAATATCTACAATTCGAGCTTCCCATTTCCTCTTTTTCCTAATAAACAAAAAATGAGCCCTGGTGGATGTATTACTTAGAATACTTTGTCAACCTTAAGAATTACATAAGGACCATATTGTATACTTAATAGAAGTTGAGAAACACATTTGAAAAAAAAAATCATCCATAAGCTTCACTATCATACCTTATCATTATATACTAAGCATTCCCTTGGCCTTGGCATGCTCCTCCATGAGATACTTACTTGTGTATTTAGTAAGAAACTCATATTTATTATTTTCCATACAACCATGCAGATGATATCTTTCTCATCTGGAAGGGGAACATGGGAAATAAACTCTCACTCCATGTACTGTTAGTTTCCCTTTTCCTACTCTCCCATTTCTTTCACATCATCCTTCTCTTCCTCGAATAGGATTGGATTAACGACAATGAAATACATGCTCTTGATCATTAGCCTAGAATTAGGATTGAAAAACCCGATCCTCTACCACTCTCTTAGTCCACGAGCCACTCAAATTTATCCAAGATAATTTCCTTTTTGTTCCTGTATCCATAATAACTAACATCAATATGATTGTTAATATCATACTTATTCCTCGTCTCTTTTTACTTGATGGGATTATGGAATAGATCTTTAAAATTGAGGAGGAATTTCACAGCCCCATTTGTACAATTTTTGTCGAAGAGCAGCTAAATTCTTCCCCATCGTCAAAGAGCTATTTGATAATCCCCTGAAGGTGAAGAAGATGAGTTATAGGTATGATATTTATAAGTAAATTGATTTCAATTATTATGACTATAGGAATGATGAAGATGGTATCTTGGAGAAAGTTGAGCAACCTGTGGAGGAGGACATGTGGGCCAGAGCATTGAGGGAATGGTACATCATTGAGTTTTTCAAAAAGGAGGTAAGGTTAATATTCAATATTAGGGATGTCATAGTCCTTAATTCATCCTTTTTTGAGGAAGAGGAGGATGTGGTTGAAGAAATGGGAGAGTAGAACAAGGCAAACCAACAATAGAGAGAATGAGACTTCATTTTTCATGTTCCCCTTCCAGATGAGAAAGAAATTGAGTGAATGGCTATGGACAAGAATAAATAGAATTTTGTTAGTAAATACACGAGTGAGGATCTCAAGGTAGAGCAATTTGAGACCAAGTAAATGCTTAATATTCAATGATAAGGTATGTTGGTGAGGCTTATGGATCATCATATTTTTTTTCAAATGTTCTTCTCAACTTATACTAAATATAAAATATGGGCCTTAGGTCATTGTTGAGATTGGAAGAGTATTATAATCAAGATATTCACCAGGGTTCCTTTCTTTCTAATAATATAAAAAGGGCATTGGGAAGCTATGTTTGTAGAGCTTAGTAGTCCTATTTATGCCAAAGTAAAATCCAATATGATGGACTTGTAAGGGGATGCAATTTATGTTCCTAGTTCCACCACCAAGGGCCACAATTATAGATACCTCGGGGATATGAAATTTCTTCTCGAGGTCAAATAATTATTTTCTAATCCCCCCGAGGTGAAGAAGATGAGGTCTAGGTATGATATTTACAAGCAAATTGACACAAGTTATTATGGTTATAGTAATGACATGGATGATATCTTTCATAATGTTGAGCAACCCGGGGAAGAGAATATGTGATCCATAGTGATGAGCGAGTGGTAGAGGATGGATTATGTGCATTAAATTAGGAGAGCTGCTAAAGATTGACCTTTGTTTTTCCCTTTGAAAAGTGAAACCTCGAAAAAAATTGAACTATAGAGGTTTTCATTTGTACGTTTCCAATTAAATTGTTTGTCAAGGAATTTTTACATAAGAACCATATCGGTGTGCTTTGAAGAACACTGATACTCTATTAACTATATACAACACTGGAGAAGTAAGTTACAAAAAAAAGTGTGCAGGTTTATCATCAATGCACCGAAATATACAATGAACAAAGGAGTGAGAATTTCATTTTTTCTAAATGTATATGTTTACAAATAAGAACATTTTAATCATTATTTAATTCTTTTGCCAAAATGTATAGGGGGTATTTTTGCAAGAGAGATTTACCAGCAAAGTCTTTGGAGTGAGTAGGTTTTTTTGTGTATACATAAGGGATCACCATAGGTGACATATAAATTTGCAAAGGAGAAATTCCAATTATCTGATTTCATTGTATTGATCATATCAATCATTCCCCTATTTGATTCAAACAATTTTCAGTGCATTCTAAAAAAAAAACTAAAAGGGTTTCATAGTTAAATTTGGTATTGGAATCCCTAGCTTCCTTGGTGCTTCTCTTGGTTTCCCTCTTTATATTTCACAACTAGATTTTTTTTTAAGCAATATATTTTTATAGGGTTTATTTATTTGTATATGAAGAATTTGGGTATCCATCTCAATGAAACGAGACTGCTCATTGTTGTAGATTTTAACCTTGTACAATATTTTACTGCAAGTAATTTTTCAATAAAAGAAAAACAAAGATACAATAGAAAATACACACATCACACAAAGATTTTTCCCTTGGAAACCCAAACCGGGAAAACCAACATATTCTATATTCATTCATAGTGATACATTTTTTACAATACAATATACATATAGGAGCCAAAAACATCCAAAACCCTAAACCAATGAATTGCATTAGTCAACAACCATAATTCCTTAATAGAAAATAGAAAACCATTGGAAAAAATCATGGGCCGAAAAGCCTCCCAATAAAGGACATAAAAATCGAGGCAACATGAAAAATGAGAAAAACAATGTGACACATTTCCCGAGGAAAAGAAATTTTTTGGGGGAGCTTCCCTCCAAACCCCACGCAGGGGCACTATATCCCCCTTGCAACCCCCAAGGGGGGCCAAGAAGCCCCCCCCCAAACCCCCATGCATGCCCGACACAACGTAGCAGACACTAGATCTAGTCGTGAAAATAATATAACACATACCCAACATTCTTCCATTTGTTGTTTTATTTTCATACAGGGGGTTCCAAGTTTACATAGTCAAAAATTGAGGGAAAACATCCCCATGGATCCTTTACACCGAGAGAACTTCTCAGTGCTCATAGATTTTTTTAATGAATCTCCAACATTTTTCAAAGTGTCCATCCTCATGAGCAAGACTTTTCTTTTTTCAACCATGTCTCTCAAAAAAGTGATATTGCATATGAATATGCTTTGTCTTAGAATGATAAACCGGGTTCTTCATCAGAAAAATTTCACTTTCACTTTCATAATCTATCTGTACATCTTGTAGTACCAACCCAATACCTGAACACAATCTTTTTAACCATATTTCTTCCTTACTTGCATGAGTGACTGCCATGTATTCAACTTCTGTAGTTGAAAGTGCCACTACAGTCTGTATTTCTCTCATCCAATTGATTGCTCCTCTAAATAGGTTAAATACATGCCCTCTTGTAGATCTTCTATGATCCATATCTCCAGCCCAGTCAACATCCACAAAGCCATGTATGTCCAACACTCTGTCCAATAATGGGTTTTTTTGGTAGCACAATCCATAGCTAGCAGTGCCATGCAAATACCTGAAAACCAATTTTACTATTTTCCAATGCTCCTTCCCTGGTTTTGACATATACCTATTCAAAACTCCCATTGCATGTGTAATGTCTGGTCTAGTACAAACCATTACATACATCAAACTATCAACTGCACTGGCATATGGAACACAATACATGTCCTCCTCCTCTTCCTAGGTCTTGGGACACTGATCCACATATAAATTTACACCAACATGAATAGGGACCTTGACTAGTTTACATTCCTACATATTAAACCTCTCAAATATTCTCTCGACAAATTTTCTCTAATTTCACTAGATTTTCCTCGTTTTTTTTATATCCTTTAATTTCCATGCCAAAAAATTAAATTTGAAGCACTGAGATCCTTCATGTCAAATTTAGAGGACAACTAAGTTTTCACATCCTGGATAATCTCCTTGGTGTTTCCTATCAATAACATGGCATCCACATACAAGACCAAATAAATCAAATGATCACCAATTAATTTAAAATTCACACAATGATCCTCTTTGATTCTTGTGAATCCAAGTCCCAGCATATAAGTATCAAAATTTTTATAACACATCCTTGGTGATTGTTTTAAGCCATAGACAGACTTTTTCAACTTGCATACCAACTCCTTTCCCTTCACATAAAATCCTTATGGTTGCTTCATATAGATTTATTCTTCCATATCCCCATGTAGGAATATTGTCTTCACATCCATATGTTCTACTTCAAAATCAAATGCAACAACAACAGATAACATAAATATTATATAATTTAACTTAGCAACAAGAGAAAAAATATCACCAAAATCAATTCCTTCAACCTGGGAATAAGCCGTTTCTACAAACCGAGATTTTTATTTATCCACTTTTCCTTCTGCATTCAACTTATTTTTAAATACCCATTTTCTTGCCATGGTATTTCTTCTAGTCAACAACTCCACTAGATACCAAGCCTCATTCTTATCCAAGGCTACCATTTCTTTACCCATGGCCCTTTTGCAGAGCTTTCCATCCTATAAATCCACTTCCTCTCTGATAGTTCTAGGATCATCATCAGCAATAGACAAAACAAAATTTGAACGCAAATCATACAGAGCATACTTTTCCGGTAGCCTTCTTTATCGAACCAATATCCTCAAAATTGGAGTATGAATATCTTATTCTTCTCATTCTTGTTCTTGTGTAGATTCTACTTCATCATCCTCTAAATTGAACTCTATTTTCTCTGGTTATTCCTTACTTGGTAGGACTTCCTATTTAACAACATCCTTCACTTCTATAAATACCACATATCGGCTATACACAAACTTCTTAGTCTCTGGGTTCCAAATATTATAACCTTTGAGACCATATTTATACCCAATAAAGATACACTTTTCATCCTTCTTATCTATATTACTCTTGTCTTCCTTTGGAACATGAACATAGGCCTCACAACCAAATACCTTGAGATGTGTGAGAGAAGGTTTCTTACCAATCCATACCTCTTGTGGAGTCTTTTAATACAACACTGATGAGGGTGATATGTTGACCAGGTAACATGTTGTACACATTGCCTCTGCCCATAATTATTTCCCTAACCCAACACCATTGAGCATGCACCTTGATTTTTTTATGAGTGTCCTATTCATTCTTTCTGCAAATCCATTTTGATGAGTTGTATATGGAGTAGTCTTCTTCCTTGCTATACCTCACTTCTTATAGAATTCTTCAAATACATTACCACGAAACTCTCTTCCATTATCTATCCTCAACACCTTCATTATTTTCTTTGTTTGATTCTCAACAAGAGCCTTAATCTCTTTAAACCTATAAAAGACTTCAGATTTCTTCCTAAGGAAATATATCCAAGTATTGCTCAAGAATTCATCTATAAATGAGACATAGTACACAAATTTTCTCAATGATGGAACCAACACAGGTCCAAATACATCACTGCGAACTAGCTGTAAATTTCCTTCTACCCTCATTTCACCAGAGGGGAATCTTACCCAATTCTGCTTCCCATATACACAATTTTCACAGAAATCAAAATCTAGAGAGAATTTAGACATACCTTCAACCATACATTTACCATGTAGTAGTCAAAGTCCCTTCTCTCTCATATGTCCCAGTCTTTCATTCCACAACATAAAATTTTCTCCAGAGACTGTAGGAGTTCTTTCTTCTTCAAATCCAATATCAAGAACAATGGAGCTATTACACCCATCACTAATAATGCTTCCTTCCAGCTTATACAAAGTTCCAAACCAAACTCCCTTCAACAACACCATTGCTCCTCGAACCATCATGTAGGTTTATTTTTCAAATATTGTTTTTACCCGTGCATCGTCCATTTTTCTTACAAGAAGCAAGTTTCTGGCCAAACCTGGGATGTGCAGAACACCAGGTAGTGTTCTAATCCTTCCATCTATGATTCTCAAATTAAATTTTCCTCATCCTATGATTTTGGTTTTCGATTCATCACATAGGAAAACATTATCTCCATCATACCTTTCATATTCACAAAACCACTTCATGTGGGGAGTCATATTAAAGGATGCACCTGAGTCAACCAACCATGCCTCAAGATCTACATGTGTGCTTGAAGAAGACAAGTACACATCCCTTACTTATTTCTTTGAGGCCTTTTCTTTTGTATAAGTAACTTCTTAAGATCCCTTCTTTTCCTCAATTTTGCATCTACATTGCTTCTTGTAGTGACCTTTATAAACTTTTCGAGAGATTTATATCTACCCTTAGACTCAGATCTTACTATTGAAACCTCAGATCTCTTTATTTCCTGAGAACGTCATCTTGCAAATAATGCATCTATGCTCTATCCTTCGATGTTATTCTGTCTCATCTCCTCTGAAAGCAAGGATGATACCACTTCATCAAACTTCAAGGAAGATGTATTACTACCTATGGACACAGCCAGACTATCCCACAAGCCTGGTAAAGAGAACAATAAATTGATACACTTATATTCATCTAAAATTTTAATCTCAAATTACCATAGTATTGAATGAATTCAAATGATTTTCCACTGAGTCTCCATCTCTCATCCTCAAGTTATACAACTTCTTTCTCAGGAAAAGTTTATTTACTAAGGACTTAGACTGATACAACTTCCAAAACTTATACCATAAATATTTAGCTATAGATTCCTCTGACATATTTAGTAATAATGAATCTGAGAGACAGACAGATTGTGCTCTTCGCCTTCCTATCCAATTTTTTCCAGTCATCTGTTGAAGTTCCTATACGTGTAGTATCTGGATCCACCATGATCCATTAATCTTTGTCCACCAATGGATCTTCTATCTTGAGCTTGCACAACTCAAAACTTTTACCATTAAACTTCTCGATCTCCATTTTGGAACTGCTCACCAGTTATTTTCACCTGAAAAATCAACACCACAGATTTCCCATTGTAACAAGGCTTGTCATAGACCCAAGCCAAACCCTTGACCACAAATGAGTCCCCCTGAAGCCAACAAATCTCTGATACCAAATGTATATTTTAACCTTGTACAATAATTTACTGCAAACATATTTTCAATAAAAGAACAAAAAAGATACACTGAAAAATACACACATTAGACAAAGACTTTTCCCCTTGAAACCCAAACTGGGAAAACCAACATATTCTATATTCATTCATAGTGATATATTGTTTACAATACAATATACATATAGGAGCCAACAACATCCAAAGCCCTAACCCAATGAATTGGATTATTTAACAACCCTAATTCTTTAACCGGAAATAGAAAACCATATACAAAAAACCATATGCCAAAAAATTGCCCAACAATGGACATGAAAATAGAGACGACACAAGAAACAAGGATAAAATGTGACACGTTTCCTGAGGAAAAAAAATTCAAACCCTCCTGCATGCATAGCACAACATAGAAGACACTTAATCTAGTCGTGCAAAGAATATAACACATCCAACAATTGCATTGGATCCCAAACACTCTCGCTAGTAGTTTTATTTTAAAAATGCTTTCATGGTTAGTGGTGCGCACTATATAAGAGTAGTGCCCTAGTGCATATTTTCTTGTCAACAATACTGTTATGTTCAAAAAAAAAATAATGTTTGTTGGGCTCGTTATTTTGTTAAATTAATGTTGATGATTACATCATTTTTGATTGGTATTATGTGTGTATTTTACTATTTTGAAGAAGTTTTGAAGGATTCTTATATCAAATCACCATAACTTATACGAGGTATGTATAATTGGATTTTTTTTATTGTTTCAAGTTTAATTCAACATTATTTAATGATTCCAAGGAGCTAACACGCGATCTGTGGGTCATAGGGAAAAAACGCATGGTGTTTTTCCCTCCAGTAGCTCATCCAGC
Organism: Picea mariana; assembly: GCA_032191745.1. NCBI lineage: Eukaryota > Viridiplantae > Streptophyta > Pinopsida > Pinales > Pinaceae > Picea > Picea mariana. The sequence continues at coordinate 87,684 of JASDQU010106714.1, read as the reverse complement.
ACTGGATCCGTCACTCAATCCTGCACTAAAACCATGGGCGAGTTGGCAGTTGTTATATCGGCGACCTATGGTGGAAAAATCAATGACATGGGTTTTTATCTTTTTCATGGCCTCCAACTACTGAGCTTTTGACATACTGGATTGGGTTGTTATGTTGAGCGTTGAGTGGCTCTCTTGGTTTCTAGAAACCACCGACGGTTAAAACACATTTAATGTAATTTATTTTTTTTAGAAGAGGTCAACCCTTCCAGTGGTCGAACTCTTGACTTGTAAGTCCTATAAATACCATAGTGGTGGTCAGACAAGGATTGTTAAGTTTATAATTGTGAAGCTAGCATTGTTTTTACTATTCGAGACATTTTTCATAAATTTGTGTAAGACTGAGTTTTTAATCCAAATGAAAAAATCGTGTTTCTTGAGTTTGTGATTCATTGTTGAGGAGTAGACATGACCTGCTGGGCTGCCCACCAGTGGTTTGGGTGAATATTTAGTTAGTTAGTTTGTGCAATTGCCATTTTCTCCATTTTCCTCTACACGTGTTTTTGTCATTTTTACATGTTGTATATTTGTTGTTCATAGCTTAACTATTTCAATTTCATTTTTGCAAGTTGTTTGTGAAGGATAGTGTTAACATGCCATGTGTTTTAATTAATAGGAAATAGATTGCAATCTTAAGCCACTAACCCCAGTGTATGATTAAATGATAGTTATAATTTATATATGCTAAAATAGAATAATTAGAAGTTAAAACAGATTTAAAACAAAGTATTGAGATAATGTTTTCTTTGGCAAGGTTTCGATGGATGATTAGTTGTTAGATTTGATTTTAATTATCAGTTTCCTTATCTAGTTTGCTCAATTAGTTTGCTTACTAATTCTCTTGCCATATGCTGAAATAGTAATAGGATTTTGATTTATGTTGTTGTTAGTATTTCCATTTGCAATTTAAATTGTTAAGAGTAGGATTAGTTTAATTTACTTCATGCAATTTCCATTCTAGATCTAGATTGCAATTTTAATTTGAAGTTTGCTTTTGAGTTTAGTTTTTAGTTATAAATATCTAGCAGTGTGAATTTTCTTACATTAGCATAGAAGTACATTTGAATTCAGTGGAATAGTGTTTTCCTATTGTTGATAATTAATGCATAAATTGAAGAATCACATGCATTTTCAGGGTAGTTGATCTTTCTTCTATAATGGCTAAGTTCTCTCTAGATTGCTTGATTCATACCTTTCACTTGTCTATAGATGTTAATATTGAGTTTACCCCTCTTGAGTTATCATTAATTGTTAAATGTCATTGTGATACCATAAGACACCGAAGACATAATCATCAACATTATATTTGAAGTTTTCTTGTTATTATAGATTAAATCATAGTTTTCTTGTTATTGTAGATTAAAGAGTAGTTGTTGATTAATCTTTGAATATTGTCATAATGCTTTCAATTGAGTAGGTTAAGATATTCTTTTGTAAATTAGAAGTAATTCTAAATTTTATCTTAAGAATAGAGTTCACTTGCTTAATAGTTGATTACTTACCTGTTAAGTAGTTTTGATTAGTTTACTTGTTGCATAAGTTTTCATAGGTGAAGTTATTTAATTGCTTATTTGCTTACTTGTTGTTGTTCATCATTTTGAATAGATTAAATAGATTAGTTTGCTACTGGTATTGTTCATTAAATAGATTAAATAGATGGCTTGTTTTTTTCTCATTATATTGATTAAGCTAACTTTCTCAAAGTAGGATTTTCATTTGATTTGTTAGGACAATCCATCGATCCATTGCTTAAAGGTTAGGGTAGATAGTTTAAGTTCCTTGATAGGGTTTGATCATTGATACTTTTTTCTTAAGTAGATTATCCCTTAGATAGACCATTTCCTTAATTATACTATACTACCTCTAGCATTTCTACCTTGGCACATATAGTTCTACAACTATAAGTTTACTTATCCCAGGTTGACAATTTAATTGAGGGTTTTTACTGCAGATAGAACACCCATTATTTTTGGTGTCATTGCCAGGGAGTTGTCTCAAGGTAGGAAATAATTAGGAGATAGATCATTTCTAAACCTTAGCATTAGTTTGGTGGTGGGGGAACTTTAAGATGAGAGGTAAGAACCTGTGCATCTTTTATAGCAGGTTCCCCCAAACCCAATGGTACTTTTTCTTTTTTTTGTTGTTTGCTTTCATTAATAGTTATAGGGACCCAAAATATAGATACATTAAATCCAAATCAAACCTTTCAACGAAGGTTCCTTCCAAATTTTTTGGGGGAAGGAACATTCCACTCATAAACTCTGCAGACCGATACCGAAAAACAGGAACTAGCTCAATCCAAAGGGCTAAAGAATTCTATGAAGAGACTAAGACAGGGAGCACTATAGAACATAAAGTTTAAGAATCAATAATAGTGGGATAGGAGGTAAGACCAGTCGAGCCCTCCGCAAAACCAAACAACACAACCTTTTTTTTCTTACCACCACCAGGAGAATGAATTCGAAGGTGACGATTAGTTTGGAAGAACTCTCTCAAATCCTAGCAGCAGATGGGATCTCTTCTTTTCAGGAAGAACACATATTGACAATAGTCAAGAACTTGTCTACCTCTCCATAAATATTAGAAGAATCAAGGTACTATGAGCTACAAAATGATTTTCCTTCCCAAAATGCGAAGTAAGATGAAAAAGTATGGACTACATATAGTGGAGAGAAATCATTAAGACCCGAGATTGAGGAGTTCTCAACATCCATCTCAACAGAGCCTTTATGTACTTCAGAAAACAATCATCTAGAAGAAGAGGATCTGCATAGCATGATGAAGGAGACATAGAAATTACTATTGGTGAACATCAATATTACACTGAAATTTGGTTTCAAGAGGTCATCAAGCCACAATACTATTCTCTTCTTCAACACCTTCTGATGCCAAAACAAGTAGGTTGGTTGGTTCTTCATATCCAGGTAATCACTGCGGTAACTTTTTTATATGTGGATATGAGTATGTTTCTTATCTTTCTTCAAACATGGTTACATTGGAAAATATCTTACAATTGAATAAATATTTTCCTTTTTTTTTAGGTAGAGTAGGATAATAAATAAAAGTTGCATGTTGTTAGTTTAGCTTAAAGTCTAATGCAGCCTCATTTTACATTTTCTTTTAATAAAAGAACTATGAGATACATGTTCCAGTGAATTGATCTCATTAGTTTTTGATATTTTAGAGTGTGTTTTTTGACAAAATTTTTTAGAGATATCTGTTGGTATTTATTTCACCAGGAGTAGACAGTTTCAAGGAGATTTAAAGGAAGGATTTTTCTTCAAAATATTTCTATATTTGAACCTTGTTGTCTACTAAGAATCAAATGAATAATGACTTGTTGTAATTAGCCATATTTTTGCAAATATTTTTATCTTATTTTTCTCAAGGCATCTTAAATAGGAGATTCTCTTAAACCTTCACCACTATATAAGGAAGTGATACCATAACCATCAAGGTTAGAGGTCACTTGTACAGTTTCTCCAAGAACCCTGAGTAAGTGAGTAAAGTATCTTTATTAAATAGTAACAAGGAGGTCTGATTAGAGGTTAGCCATGGAAACATCATAATAACTTAAAAAAAAAAAAGTGAGTTGAGCCTAAAGATACCTTTTTGTTTTTTCCCAATGGTACCATCCATTACACACTAAAAATGCTTGATTATATCATATCTTTAGCTAGGCTACATCCTCTTAAGTACCCCTTACATCAAGACAATCACTAAGGAATACATAACAAAAAGTAATCCTCTAACATAAATACCATCCTAATTGAAAGAAACAAAAAAGTTGTTTTCAAAGCTGCCCACCATCTTCTTGCACAAAAAAATATTATACTAAAATTATTAAAATATGGAGGGCCAGTCTCTAAGGGTGTAAGAGACTAACCCATTTGGATACTGAATTGGTCTACTGGCAGCGGGTACTGGCCTATGGTATGACTAGGTAAACCCGTCGGAGTACTGAACAGGATTGCTGGCAGTGGGGCATTCTACCTAGCAAGGATAGTAATCTGACAAAAAATAAGAAGAAATTCCTATATCTTAAACTTGTCCTGATGTATGGCATTACTTGTAGAAAAAGATGACATGAAGTATGTATGGTTAAGCCAAGTTTAATGAACTTCATACATTTTCCATTGGGAACTAACTTTTATAGTATCTCAAAAATCTCTCGCCTAGCTCTTATTAACTATATATAGGATGTTTTATCCTATAGGCGGGGCCATATTCTAACCATCTCATCATACCAATCTATGAAATTTATCTCTACACTTAACAAGTTGTAAATCTTCGACTATTGCGAGAATTGACTGGTTTCCTATATTTTTTATTGTGAGGTATCACAATACTGAGGTGTGGGGGAGGGGTTTCATGAGCTGACAAATGATAACATTTCCTAGAAGAAGTAGAATCTTTGTAAAAAAAAATTATATTGTTTTCGCGATATTTTGGGCTATTATATCAACAATTATTTTTATTGAAATGCTAAATTATATACCACTGACATCACTGTGTGTTATAAGCCTAATGTACATTTCTTCGAAAGACTTCTTAACTAGTTGTTTGTGACAATTACAGATTGATAACACATTGCTAAACTCACTACAAATATGTATTACACACCTATGAATAGAGGAACAAGGTTAAGTGGCTCTATATTAGGCTAGGTATTTATCTCAGTGTGTATTTGATTTGGAGTTTGTTGGATGAGAGTCTATGTCTAGGGAGCTAGGCCGATGTTTCCAAAATACAAGTTGTAAAGATAGAATGGGGTAAGTTAGGTATACTTAGTAACATTTAGGATTTTTCATTATGTATAGGGTAGATGAGGTGAGTTTAAAAATGGGTATGAGATGATGAATCCATTCATTGGAATAAGGTGTAACATAACATGACAATTTCATCCAAAACATAGAAAATAACTTTGAATTATGCTTATAATCTTATGAAACAATTAGAGGAAAGCATGGAAATGGAAACAAATTGTAGCAGGAGAGAAACAACTTTGGAGGATGATTTGGAGGCCTTCCTCGATGAATTTTTTTAATGAAAAAGTTGTGAATGGAAATATGAATATGTCCTCTGCATTCTGGATTCACTAATCCAATCAAAAACCTACATCTAACCCCTTCAAAATTGATTTGAAAACAAATTGTTCAAAACCGCAACAACTGTGACAGAAGCGTAGCGAAAACACAGGGGTCAAAGATGGAGCGATAACCTTTTAACCATAACACATTTTACAAAAATAGGAGAAGATTTTTGTATATAATTTTTTTTTTAAGATAAACCTCTCTCATTTTTTTGAAATTCATTCCCATGTTCTCGGAATATGTGCCACAAAAGAATGACTAAAACAGACAATTAAATTGGAAACTTTGATTTTCTGAAATAGGCCTCCAAGGAAGTTGAATATACACCACTATATGATACATGTGTAAATATTGAAGGAGGTTATTATTATTTGGTATGTAATTAGAAAAAAACTCCTTTGGTTTTCCAAACTTCATCTTTTTTTGGCCAAAAACCTATTTTGAAAATAATGACTAAAACAGGAAATTAAATTGGAGAATTTGATTTTTTGAAATAGGTCTCCAAGAAAGTTGAATATATCCCAATATATGATACCTGTGTAAAAAATTAAGGAGGTTATTGTGATTTGGTATGCCATTAGAGAAAACATGCTTTGGTTTTCCAAAATTCATCTTTATTTGGTCAAAAACCTATTTTGAAAATGATGACCAAAACCAGAGTCAAAAGCACAGCGTGGTCCTGTAGAACACTTTAGAGTGTCTTTTCTTGATCCATTTTCCGATGTAGTAGGGCATGGCCATGCGTATCTAAAGCTTGATGTCCTTGTTTTTATTTTTCAGGAGCATCTCTAGGTGTTCATTCACTCTGCCAAGACAATACTCTCTATCCTTTTCAAATTCTACTGCAATGGTACCTTCAATGTCTTGTTGACATAGTGAAGGTGGATACTCTGTTTTCAAAGATTACCATTTTCGTCTATTAGCTCATTTCCAATTTAAGAATCCCTTGAATTTTCCATTCTACTTCTCGAAAATTATTGAGAAAATTTCTTCCCAAGTACGAAAGAATGTGGCCAATCCACATAACAGTCTATTCCACCACGGCCTCATAAAATTGCTTGTCATAGCTAAGTTGACAAAATAGGGGAAGACATGGGATGAATTCATCTATCAATTTTCAAACCCTCATCTTACAATCAAGAATAGCAAGAAGACACTTGATCTAGGGACTGTTACTCCACCCAAACCCCATTCTCTAAAGGCTTCAAACCCTCCTGCTCAAATTGTCCCTTTACCGGAACAAAATCCAAAGAAATTTGTTGATACCCCTGCAGCCTCATCACATAAGAAGACCAAGAATCCTATTGCTAGCCCCCCAATGCCTTAAAAGTCTATTGATCCTTCACCAAAAAATTTACAATAGGTAATTCAACAATAATTCCATGTGGTCCCCACAAATAAAAGAGGAGATAATCGATTGAATACAAGATCTTTTCAAAAGAGTACCCGAAATACAAGATAAAAACCTTATGAAAAACCTCTAACCAATTCAAACCCTATCAAAGTCTCCTATTATCTCGAAATCCCTTACAAAAGACTTAGGGAAGTGTCTGTAGAAGAATTGGAGCCTCATAGAAACAAAAAATCTGAACCTATTTATCCTCATAAACCCTCTGTTACTCCTGCTGCTGCAACAATTGGAAGAGAGGAGGACTTTGGATAAGAATCTTCACCATGAAAATGCAATACTCCAAGCAAAGGTGAATTCTCTTCAACGATTGGTTGACGAAATGACCAAAACCAATCGCAACCTCATGACACAATTAAGACAACATAAGAGGCACAAGACAAAATCTTCAGGGAAAGAGGGAGAATCTTTTAAAGATAATCCTTTCCAACAAGTTTATTCATATGGGGCAATTCGTTTTTGTTTGTAGTGGGACCTGCAAAATATTAGGTGTGGGGGTAATGTTGGGCTCGTGATTTGGTTAAATTAATAATGATGATTAGATCCTTTTTTGTCGGCATTATGTGTGCATTTTACTATTTTGAAGAAGTTTTGAAGGATTCTTATATCAAATCACCATAACTTATACGAGGTACGTATAATTGGAGTTTTGTGATGGTTTCAAGTTTAATTCAGCATGATTTAATGATTCCAAGGAGCTAATGCGTGCTCTGTGTGTCACAGGAAAAAATCGCATGGAATTTTTTCATCCAACAACTCATCCGATACTCCATCCGACAGTGCATCTAATACTCCATCTGACACTGCATCCGACACTCCATCCTGCACTAAAACTGCAAGCGAGTTGGTGGTTATTATATCGACGACCTATGACAGGAAAATCAATGACATGGGTTTTTTTTGTGCTCATGGCCTCCAGCTACCAAGATTATGACATCTTGGATTGGGTTGTTATGCTGAGCGTTGAGTGGATTGCTTGGTTTCTAAAAGCCATCGACGATTAAAACACATTTAATGTAATTTACAGTTTTTAGAGGAGGTCGACCCTTCCAGTGGTCGAACTCTCGACTTGTAACTCCTATAAATACCACAGTAGTGGTTAGAAAAGGATTGTTAAGTTCTGAATTGTGAAGCTAGCATTGTTTTTACTATTCGAGACATTTTTCATAAATTTGTGTAAGACTGTGTTTCTAATCCAAATGACAAAATCTTGTTGCTTGAGTTCATGATTCGTTGTTGAGGAGTAGCCACGACCTGTTGGGGGGCCCACTAGTTCTCTGGGGTAATATTTAGTTAGTTAGTTTGTGCAATTGTCATTTCTTCCATTTTCCTGTACATGTGTTTTTGTCATTTTTACATCTGTATATTTGTTGTTCATAGCTTAATTGTTTCAGTTTCCTTTTTGCATGTTGTTTGTGAAGGATAGTGTTAACATGCCATGTCTTTTAATTAATAGGAAATAGCTTGCAAGATTAAGCCACTAACCCCAATGTATCATTAAATGATAGTTATAATCTTTGTATGCTGAAATAGAATAATTAGAAGTTAAAACAAAGTTAAAACAAAGTATTGAGATAATGTTTTCTTTGGAAAGGTTTCGATGGAAGATTAGTTGTTAGATTTGGTTTTAATTATCAGTTTTCTTATCTAGTTTGCTCAATTAGTTTTCTTACTAATTCTCTTGTCATATGCTGAAATAGAAATAGGATTTTGAGTTATGTTGTTATGAGTGTTTCCATTTGCAATTTAAATTGTTAAGAATAGGATTAGTTTAATTTACTTCATGCAATTTCCATTCTAGATCTAGATTGCAATTTTAATTTGAAATTTGCTTTTGAGTTTATTTTTTAGTTATCAATATCTAGTAGTGTGAATTTTCTTACATTAGCATAGGAGTACATTTGAATTTAGTAGAATAGTGTTTTCCTATTGTTGATGATTAATGCATAAATTGAAGAATCACATGGATTTTCAGGGTAGTTGATGTTTCTTCTATAATGGCTAAGTTCTCGCTAGATTGTTTGATTCATACCTTTCACTTTGATATAGAAGTTGATATTGAGTTTATCCCTCTTGAGTTATCATTAATTGTTAAATGCCATTGTGATTTTATAAGACACCAAAGACATAATCATCAACATTATATTTGAAGTTTTCTTGTTACTGTAGATTAAAGAGTAGTTGTTGATTAATCTTTGAATATTGTCATAATGCTTTCAATTAAATAGGTTAAGATTTCCTTTTGTAGATTAGAAGTAATTATGAAGTTCATCTTAAGAATAGATTCCACTTGCTTAATAATTTATTAGTTACCTGTTAAGTAGTTTTAATTAGTTTACTTGTTGCATAAGTTTTCATAGGTGAAGTTATTTAATAGCTTATTTTCTTACTTGATGTTGTTCATCAATTAGAATAGATTAAATAGATTAGTTTTCTATTGTTTTTGTTCATTAAAAATATTAAATAGATGGCTTGCTTTTTGCTCATTATATTGATTAAGTTAACTTTCCCAAAGTAGCGTTTTCATTTTCTTTCTTAGGACAATCCATCGATCCATTGTTTAAAGGTTGCTTAGGGTAGATATTTTAAGTTCCTTGATATGGTTTGATCATTGATAATATTTTCTTAAGTATATTAGCCATTATATAGACCATTTCCTTAATTAGACTATTCTACCTGTTATAACCCTAATTTTCACTAGACATGCTTACCTGGCATCAGGCCATCTTATATTCCTTCTTTGCCAAGTCACTACTCAACAACACCTCTTAAAAACACCTTTTTTAAAGGTACACGCTAGCTAACCCACTACAACCCGTGTGTATATACAGTGTCCATGCTAGCTGACCCACTACAGCCCGCATGTACCTACAAAAGCACGAAAAATGGAAAGTTCATGATGGAACACACAGCTTTGGGTAAGTTAAATAAACCTTTCGGCCATGCATGGCCGGTCATTCGACCAAATACCTAGCCCTTTCTAGCCTATAAAAGAAGGGGTAGGGGTCCCATTTGAAAGGAGGAAAATCATAGGAAAGAAACTATACCCAATTGAGCATTCCCCTTGTCCCAAGCTTTAGCCATCATTGTTTAAAGGGAAGTATAGAGCAAAGCAGTTGGAGGACAGTTGAAGAGGAGCCCATGATAGTTTCGAGGAGCAGTGCCAACCACATATTGTAAGTTTACTCTTGTGAATATTAATACAAAAAGGAATACTTTTCCCGTCCCACCATATCATGTGTTCAAGTTGAATATTTATTTTATGAGATTGTCACAACTAACCCAACAATTAGTCTATGAAATGCATGTTTGTATCTCTCTGTTTGTTCATGTGTGAATGCAGGTCAGCTTTGGGAGGAGGCTTTCAATCAAAGAGCGAGTGAAAGAAAAGGGATTGACATCAAACGAACGACTTAAGGTAGAGTTATCAAATCTTGTTTACACCTTTGTATTGCATGAATGTGGGGTTTTTTGTTGGGAGAATAGGAGAAAGTAGAGGCCTTTGAAATGGTCATTTTCTGCATGCATGATTACAGCACTTAAATGCTAAGTACGTAGGAGGGATTCCCACCCACAACAGAATTTACAACCATACTGGGGATCTCCAGGGTTTTTCGAGAATATTTTTCTTGGGTATTTTTAAAAATTGGTTTCATTCTTTATTTTTAAAGTTTATGCAAAAATCTGAGCTAGCCGAGATTCTGGTCTTTCATACCAGTTGTCTCTATTTCTTTGCTTGGCTTCTTTTTTTCTTTTTTATGGAGTCACAGAGGTACATGCAGCCTGTATAAGGTCTGCACGCCTATAGCTATGCCCTACCTTCACACATCCCGCGTGTACATGCTAGCTGATGAAGTGACAGTCCCATGTTTGAATTCAGTTTTTTTTTTTTAGAGAGGCATTCATCCTCTTCCCTGTTAGAAGTGATCCTTCTCAGAGGTTTTCTGCATCTCATTATGGTCTCTGTGTTTGTAGTTCTATATCTTAGGTACCACCTCAGATTGATTTTGTTCTATGCAATTTTCCTTAAATTGTTTTTCTTTTCCGTTAAAGTAAAGTTTTTCAGTCTTAAAGGGACACTGGTTTTCAATACCAGTAGTCACTACCAGTGCTTGATTTCTTTTTTTTTCATTTTTGAAGGATTACAGAGGTACACACGGCCTATCTAAGGCATGCACGTGTGTACACGTGCCCTGATATTACACAGCCTACGCGTACACGCTAGATGTTGAATTATCAACAACGTGAGTGTTGAGAAAATTTTTGTAAGGAGAGGCAGTCATCCTCTTCCTTATCAAGAGTTATACCTCTCAGGAATTTTCTTGATTTAAGTTTTAGCCTCTATCAATAGCAGTCAACAACTTAGGTTTGGTATAGAAATAACTTTTTTTTTCATTAAAAAGTTTTCCCCAAAAAATTTCTTTCATAGGGTTTTTAGACAAGTGTGAGAGTCTGCTTTTATCAACTTGTGTGTTAAAGTCAGTGACTCTTTGCAATCTGTGCTCAGGCCATAAGTTTTCATGGTCTTTACTTGTCGTCATTTTTCCTTTTTTCTTTGCTAGCATTAAAAAAAAAAAGAAAAAAAATCTTTTACTTCTTGGTTTGATTGAATAATTGTTTGTTGAATTAATAATCAATGAAAATTTTTGTTTTCATAAGTTCTTATCAGTTTATTTAGACAATAAGTATCTTGTAGTCAAGTGAAATCTTGTGTTGTGTTGGCTGATTTAAAGATATTAGAAATTATAATTTGAAAAGTTGGTTAGGAAATTGAAAAATGTAAATTTGAATTTATTCATAAAACTTATTTTTGTTTCTAGCTTTCTGTTTATCTTTTCTTTTGTCTCTCAAAACATAATTAGTTTCACTTTCATAACCTTTGACTTAATACAAGCCATAAAAATTAATGATTAATTAAAATCAACTAGACTTTATGTTTGTAGGGTCCATCAACTAGTCTAGGCTAGAGCCTTGATTTAGGTTGGAGAGGAAACTCTTCAAGGCTATAAAACAAACATATGAGTCTGTGCTAAGGAGTGTAGAAGTATAGTAACGTGGAAATTATTTGGCACCCCCCTCTAACACAGGGGATAAACACGAGGTCGCATGCGAAAAGGTAGTGAACATAACCCCTCCAAAGACGGACCAAGTGTAGTGGGGAATGCATATAGAGGACTTCTCCTGGGATTCTGTTGATTGCATTTGCCATAGAGCTTCGTGGGTCTCAAATCCGTTAGAAGTCCTCATTCGTCTTCTAGAACACTTTATTTCGATACCCTTGATAGGTTTTGGGCTTGATACCCTGCTCATTGCGGTCCACCCGAGTGTCGACTGTACCTGCCTGGTGATTTTTCATGAGATGGAAACCTAGTTGCCTTTATTTTAGGGACTTACACAGGTGACTACGGGGGTATACCGTAGTACCTAGGGTAGACATCGGGCCATGCTTTGTATATTATACCTGGAGGGTGCTTTGATATTCGAGTTGCACTTGCACCGGTAAGTTGCTCTAGTGTTGGTTGGTGCAATTGTTCTTCTAACTCATTGGTCGTTTGCTTCATTTGCCTTTAGGAGTTTTTCTAGTGTGTGCTCTATGCTCCCTAGTTTTCCATAGTGAGTTAGTCAATCATGGCTTTGGGTCTTTGACCTAGGGTGGTAGATCGCCCACTCCACCGGTCGTGTGGACTTTTTCAGTCTTCCTCTGAGAAATGTGGAGCTGCCTCTTTATCAACGTTGTTTTGATAACACTGCTTTGCCAGAGTCAGTGTGTGAGACTTTTACAGACTTGAACGATCCCGCAAGGGGAGAACCTATGCATAAGATCTTCATGGCTAAAGTTATCAGTGATACCAACCAAGGAGCCCCTTCACAATGGGATTCTTGTGCTTTTTCCTTCTTCAAAAATGTTGGTGTCCCTTTGATGGCCACTTTGTACATTCTCAGGTAGAATGTAGGACTACTAGTTTGGATGGGTACCATTCCAAATGTCCTGAATGCTCTTTACGCTTCTCAGTTAAGAACCTTAAGTCATGGGCAACCTGTTGATGTTTTTTCATTAGCAAGGTCTTCTCCTCCTCCTTCTCCTACCTCTGGTGAAAGTACAGTTACTAGTAACCGAAAGTCTAAACGAAATAGAAAGAGGAAGAATAGGAAGAAGAAATCACCAACCTCTGCAAGTCATGTTGGAGATTGGTCGACAAACTCTGCAAGTCATGTTGAATACCAGGACCCATCCTCTGGAAGTTATGTTGGGGACACACACCCACCCTCTGCAAGTCATGCTGGGGAAGAAAGTCTAGTCACTGTTAGTCATATTGGAAATAGGCCTGTAGCCTCTGCGAGTCATGTTATCTAGCCATCACTAACTTCTACAAGTCATGTTGGAGATGTGCAACTAGCCACCGCTAGTCATGCTAGGGGCATTGATTCTGTTGAGAAACCTAGATGGATAGGACGTAAACCTAAGTTCCCTTGTAAGCTTTGCAAGAGAGATCACCTTACTCATCTATGCCATGGCATTCTAGAGGTACAAAGATTGTGGTCCCTATCTGCAAGCTCTTCTGATTCTGAGTCTTCTAAGGTTTCCTCACAGTCTATTCAACCTTTGGTTGAGAAAGTGGTCATGCCGATGTAGTCATCGGCTGATCCCACTTCTCTTTTAAGGGGTGAGGTGCATTCAAACCTTGTATTCTCTCAGCCTATTCATCCATTGGTTGAGAAAGTGGTCACACCGATGCAGTCATGGCTGATCCCACACATCTTTTGGGGGGTGAGGTGCCTTTAGACCATGTAGTATCTTAGCCTATACAACCATTGGTTGAGAAAGTGGTCATGCCAATGCAGTCATTTGTTGATCCCACTCCTCTTTTGGGGGGTGAGGTGTCTTTAGACCATGTAGTCCCACAGCCTATTCAACCATTGGTTGTGAAAGTGGTCTTGTCGATGCAGTCATCAGATGATCCCACTTTTTGGGGGGGAGTGACGTGTATACCAACTATGTTTTTAGCATTTCTAGTTCAATACTTTCAAAACAAGGGGACATTCTTCCCATTTCGAGCACAGCCCCTCCAAGCCTTAGGATGGTTTCCTTTGATTGGAATGATCTTGTTGAGCCTCGTCTCCCTTCTTCTGCACCTTTTCAAATAAGGGTTGAAGATAATTCAACAAACATTTATCGATGTATCCTGGATGAAGGATCCTCTGCAAGTATTTTATCCTCCTCAATTTGGAAAGTCTTGGGATCTCCTGAGCTTGTGTCTTCTTCGCATAAACTATTGTCTTTTGAAAGACGTCCTAGTGAATATTTGGGGGTTCTTCCTCAGTTACCTATATTGTTAGGTGGGAAGACTGTCTGTGTCAATGTTATAGTGGTGCAAGGCCCGTTAGATTTCAATATGCTTCTCAGGCGTGATTATGTATATGATATTAATATTGTGGTGTCTACGCTCTTCCAGGTGATGCATTTCTCTCACAATGGAAACATTGTCACTATTGACGATCTGGCATCTGATAATCACCACCCTAATTCGGAATTAGTTCATACTACCCCTTTATATGTTCCTAGTGTTTGTGTAGACTCCACCCCACCACGAGTTAATTATGTGGCATCTTATCCTCGGTGTTCAATTGCTTCTGAGAAGGAACCTGTGCAATCATTTTTTCCTTCTCGAGACTTGGTCTCAACAATTGATCCATTGGTTTATCCAATGGGGGCATGGGAGCCCTTGCTTCCCCCTCTTGGGCCAAGTGGGATTGAGTATCCTTCTGAGTCTGATCTCGCTGTTTGTATATCCTCAAGCCCTCGTGCTTGTGATTCTTCACTGATAGACTCTGCCAGTCCTGGCCAGAACCTCCATCGTCATATGGAGTATGGTCAGTTTACTTCACCCTTTGGTACTGTTGACCCTCGTTTGCGTGATTTCGTGGATTTTGAATTGCCTTCAGATGAGGCTATCCTTGAAGCCATGACTACAATTTCTATACCGTGGGAGGACTTACACCATGGTTTGTGTTTTCTTCCCTTTTGGGAGACTTTCCAAGTTGATTATCGAAGATACTCTTGGTTCAAGCCTAGCAGTGGGCTCTACCTTAACCAATTTCATACATGAGTCGTAGCCCACACGGGTCTTCTTTTAATCCCTTTTTAGACCCTCTAAACATGAAAAGATTGCCAAGCGATCTTGTGGCCTTTCACGCTCGCTAAACTGAAATTTGAAGTCATGTTTTTCCGACAGTAGTTTACCCCTTTTTTGGTCTGGATGGTCAACTGTATGAATAAAGGTATACTCTAGAGGCCTTGGTTCTCTAGAAGAGTATTCTTAAGTATAATTTTAACCATTTTTCAGGTCTGAGAGTCTAAATTTATGAAAAAGTAACCCTCACGGAGTCCATAGTTAAGCTCTTTTCAGAATCCCTAAAATTGAAAATATTGTTGAGTCACCTTATTCTTTCACTCATTAAACTGGTCCAAAAGAACATTCCTGACGGAGTCCATAGTTAAGATTTTTTCAGACTCCTTAAAAATGAAAAAAATGTCGAGTGATCTTGTCTTTATCACACTCGTTAAAATGGTTTTAAATAGACGTTTTTTCGGTGCTAATTTACCCCTTTTTCGAACCGAATAGACTACCTTCAAAAAAGGTACCATAGTGGAGTCTCCTTTTACGTTTTTTCAAACTCTCTAAACATGAAAAACAACCAAGCTTACCTTCTCTGGTCTCGTTAAAATTACATCTAAGGATGTTAGCATTGTTTGTTTTGTTAATCATGTTTGCATACCTGCATCTTTGGCCTAATGCTAGCTCCATGTTTTTGTCAACTGAACCATATGAAGCATGCCTTATACACAAGCCATGTAGCACTTTGCCTCTGCGTCTTGACACCTTTGGCCCCTGGAGTATTTTTCCCAAGTGTCATTTTCCTACATATGTCCCTTTGCCCTGAGCATCTCTGTGTTCCATGCACTTGGAACTAGTATGTTTGTGACACTTGATCCTCCTTTGTAACGTAGTATTATTTTATTATTTTTCCAACATTATTGAAACAGACAAAAAAAATCAAATATACCCCAGAGAAGAAGAAGGGGAAAGTCTTTTCTTTTTGCTTGGCAGGACAATGAGTCACCCTTGGACAAAGCACATATTTCCATTTTTTTGTCAAGCTTTGGGATTTAATACGACCTTAGGAATTTGTTCTCATTACATAGAGTTCTGTCCTCCTCCATTTGTTTATTCTTCCAAACATATGGAGAGTTTGTGTTACCTCCTGCATCGTGAACTTATGTCAATTCCATGCTGCCTAAGTCTCATCATTTGTCATCCTATTGTCCAAGGGAATTTTTACCAAGATTGAATCGGCCCCTCTGCAGTTTGTCTCTTGCCCTCATGCCCGGCCACCCAGAAATTCCAATCAAGTCTTTGTTCAAAATCAATGAAGCCTTTAGTCTGATCATGAATATCCTCTAGTCCATGCCCAACGAGCCATCAAAGACCTCTGGGTAGTGAATTTGTACACTCTTATTACACTCCTACCCGAGTTTTTAATATTTTGAAGTTGTTTCTCGAGCTATGAAGACCTCATCTCCAACCATCAGGCCTTATCAACTTCTAGAAGATGGATACTATACCTGTATATATTTTTTATTTCGAGATGTAGATCCATTGTGTATTGTTCACGGCTACACTTTATATAGTTATATGACATGGATCTATAGTGTATTTGATTGGTAGCCATGATTTTATTTCATCCTGAGCATGGGTATGCCTGCTTAGGTGAGACAATTGTTATTTTGCAGATGGCACCTCTCGATTACTAGTCCCTGGGCCCACTTGTTTGGAACATTGGTGAAGATTGATAATGTATTTCGGCCATTAGATGCTCTTCTGACCTCACACATTAGGGGGCCTCTGTTATAACCCTAATTTTCACTAAACATGACTACCTAGCATCAGGCCATCTCATATCCCTTCTTTGCCAAGCCACTACTCAATAACTCCTCTTAAAAACACCTTTTTTAAAGTTACACGCTAACTGACCCACTACAGCCCGCTTGTATATACAGTGTCCACGAAAAATGGAAAGTTGATGACATAACACACAAATTTGGGTAAGTTAACTAAACCTTTCAGCCATGTATGGCCTGTCATGTGACCAAATACCTAGCCCTTTCTAGCCTATAAAATAAGGGGTACGGGCCCCATTTGAAAGGAGGAAAATCATAGTAAAGAAACTATACCCAATTGAGCATTCCCCTTGTCCCAACCTTTAGCCATCCTTGTGCAAAGAGAAGTATAGAGTAAAGCAGTTGGAGGACAGTTGAAGAGGAGCCCAGGACCAGTTTCGAGGAGCAGTGCCGACCATATATTATAAGTTTAATCTTATGAAGATTAATACAAAAAGGAATACTTTTCCCGTCCTGCCATATCACGTGTTCAAGTTGAATATTTATTTTACGAGATTGTCACAACTAACAAAGCAATTAGTATATGAAATGCATGTTCGCATCTCTCTGTTTGTTCATGTGTGAATGCAGGTCAGCTTTGGGAGGAGGCTTGCAATCAAAGAGTGAGTGAAAGCAAAGGGATTGACATCAAACGAAGGACTTAAGGTAGAGCTATCAAATCTTGTTTACACCTTTTTATTTCATGAATGTGGGGTTTTGTGTTGGGAGATTAGGAGAAAGTAGAGGCCTTTGAAATGGTCACTTTCTGCATGCATGATTATATCCCTTAAATGCTAAGTCCTTAGGAGGGATTCCCACCCACAACACTACCTCTAGCCTTTCTGCCTTGACACATATAGTGCTACAACTCTAAATTTACTTACCCTGGGTTGACAATTTAATTGAGGGTTTTTAGTGCATATAGAGCACCCATTATTTTTGGTGTCGTTGCCAAGGATTTGTCTCAAGGTAGGAAATAATCATCAAAATATCAAGGTATAAATGCTTTTTTAATATCAAAATCATCATGTTTTAAATTTATTTATGGATTCGGAGGTGCACAATAAACAATAATGAGACATCGATGCTTCAATCAATTTATAGAGCACTAGACAAATATAACAATTTGTAAACAAAATGTTTTTGAATCCGTAAGAGAAAATTATCATATGTCAGTGCTTATACATATTCTTAACACATCAGTGCATATTATTTTATTATACACACCGAAATCTTATTTTGGAACAAATATTTCATAATTTTTATATCTGATGATTCGTGGTTTTTTTTTTTATGTAAGATAATTGATAGAAGTTCAAGGAAAATGACATATGTAAGTGAGCGTGATGGTAGTTTATCCCAACAAGAGAATTAAACAAACTCTTTAGGTTGTAATAGAAGTTTAATATATATGATTTATTTGTAGGTTTAAATTAATAATGTGTCTTGGTAAAACCAATACATGTTGGTGGGGAAAACTAATATATATAGGTTTTTGTTCTTTTATCTATATCAAATTTAATTATCGCATGAAATACTGATTTTTAATTGTTTTTCTTTTTAAAACAAAATAAATGGAACCCATTAAGCACATAAGACATGATGAAGAGAAACAAAAGGGTTGATCACAATGTTTGTGGGTACATAAATTTTTGTCTTTACTCAAAATTTCATATTTGTTGTTATATTTATATTTAAATAATTAATTGACACTCATCCACGGATGTATTATAATAGGTGCTAATATTCAAAGAGCCAACCAATGTAGCCAACATAAGAGATTTGGAGAGACAACGTGCAATATGACTTGAAAATAATGTCTATTCTTTATGAAACATTTGCTTCTATGGTATTCCTTTTGGTTTATGCAATCATGTAAATTATACTAGATATGAATGTAGGTATACTTATTACACTTTATTTCTATGTTTGTATATGAAACATGAAGAGGTGTAACATCAAAAACAAGTCAATCAAGAATACATTATGTTAATTAACCAAAGTACAATATTGCCTACAAGTGATGAAGAAGTGAGACATGCATGTATTGCAAGCAATGGCAATAGTTCAAGTGATGATGACAATCAATATAACTAAATGTTATTGCAAATTGTATGTTTTGTGATATTTATTTGTGAAAATCAAGAATTTTGTTTAATGTACTCAACATATTGTCCCAATTGCATGAGGACATGCTACCAATAACTGTAACAATTACAGATTGGTTGTATTTTGATTATTTTGAACCATTACTTGTCCCATTTTGTGTTACGATGGGTCACTTATTCATATATAATAGACTCGGTTTCTTATTTTATTGCATTGTTGAATGTTGTAAAATGTTGTATTGTTGATTAATTAATGTATGGATGGTTTACATTGTTACAAATAACAAAGGTGTAATCCATTGAATATCACATTAATGAAATCAATGTATCAAAATGAAATAAATAAATTATAACATCAATATTATTATAAACATATTTTGATTTGAGATGATTAATTGAAAAAGTGTAAAAACAAACAATAAATTAAAATATATACATATGAGTGTATTGTATTCTTTTCAACTCACTAAATGATTCATTTTTATGATTTATATGCATGAGTTCCTATGAATTAAAATGAAACACCAGTGCTAAAAATTGTATAAAAAAATTGTTTTTTTAAATGACATAACATATGATTATATTCATTGTTTCAACATATAATGGCAGACACTATTACAATACATAGTGTTATTTTACATATAATATATGCAACTAATGCTCAATAACAAAGAATAGCATTGACATCTCACCTCAAACGTTTGAAGCTTCACTTCCCTTCAATGCACATGGTAATACACACAATGATGCGTACAAATTATACAAGCACTAGTGTGCCATAAAACAAAAATAATGATTTGTTGTGTAATATTTATACGAGTACCAAAAATAGGAGAGGGCTTGGACTTATTATTGTTATTAAGTTGTAAGAGGTTACTCTATCTACTAAATGGATTACTAAATTCCTCATGGTTACTTTACATACGAATGGGCATATATCCCACATCAATGATTCCATTACTACTTGTTGGGACTTTAAGGTTGATGCTTTCTTTGCGTTTCAAAGAATATAGGAACCTTGAAAACAGTTTCAGGGAATCTCGCATAGCATTAGGATACTTTCATATGAGTAATTTATGCATACCAGACACTTTGGACATGGAAATATCACGTGTTTAGTTTAGTGCAACCTACTAGATCTCTTTCGAAGAGAGCAACTAAAAAGGAATTTTGATGTCATTGGATCTTTGGAATGGAAATTCAAAATCTTGAAGTAATTGGCATGACTTGTCATGAGAGTGTATCTTAGTTTGTTGAAATTGTGTAGCAATTTAGGGGATCCATATTTAATCCCAACAAATATCTTTATAAGCTGAACCTTTGTTATCAAAAGGACCCATTAGATAGATTGGTTGTAGAACTATGGGAAGCCCATCCATATATACTAATGGAAAATATTGTATTGGTATCTTATCTCCTACTTTTATTTCATGGATAAGTGAACAAATGATGGATTCTAACAAACGTAGAGGTGAAATGGGTGAATTACCTTTGTTTAGTGTAGTCATTCAGACTCTCCTTCATTGATTTGGCTCTTTGCTTGGCTTCTAGGTTTTAGATTCCCTACCACGTCTTTTTGGAATGCAACTCAAAGATGAGGCCTACATGCATGGTGGTCACATTTTTACTCTTTCACTTATTTTGGGGTCTAGTGCATTTAAGATTATTGCTACTATATTTGTAAAATTGAGTTAATCTTTTTTTCGATAAGATGATTATATTAATCCATTTCATTGGATTTTAAAGGAATTTTATATATAATTAAAACTACAATTTAAAATAGAAAGCAATGACCTACATAAACGTTCTCTAATGACACAATGTAATTATAATACCTTCACGTAAATGTTCCTATTTTCACATCGCTTTATTACAATGTGTTTTATTAAAAGTAGACGATTATATAAATGTTGGTATAGAATCTTGTCACGAAATGAAAATTAGAGGCATGGATACAAAAACTGTTATGGTTAAAGAAATAGCATAAAACCCTCGGGAAAAAGGGCGTGACACACCTCCACCCGACCAGTATGGATGCCTTGAGAGTAAGGAAAGTCATTGATTTTGGGTTCCCTAAACAGATAGGCACACTTTCAGTTGGGTGAGTCATGCCACATATTGGCTGGCTAAGATAGATGCACAATGAAGGCATGGTCTTGGCTAAGTGGTTTGAGGAGGTGAGCCAACACATATATATTGATCAAGTTGGGTGCTCTGCACTTTGGGATGGTGATGGGAGTTACGTTTCCAGGGATATTGATCATGGACGCACTTTTTGGGCATACTTCTTAGGCGCACACCTTCCTCCAAAAATATGTGAAAATATGTCATGTCCCCATTTTTGGGTACCCTTGTTCGACAGTGGAAATGGATTTTGTGGATTGTAAGTAAAGAAAATGAAGTAAAAAGAGGTTCTTTAACGTCACTTAGTTGAGAGATGTTGTATATTTAAAGTGACATAAAGGAAATAAAGTAACTTTAGATTAATAAGTTACTTAACCATTATTAAAGTAACTTTTAATATAAAAGTGAAAGAAAAAGGGGGGCTAAGGGTTATATTTGATTTTGTCAAAAAGAGGGAAATTCTAGAAGCTAGATTTGATTTGGTCAAAAAGAGGAAAGTTATAGAAGGTTGGGAAAAAGGATAAAAGGAGGGGTAGGGCCTCACTTTCGTATTATGATTTGATCTCTCATTTTGGAAGTGCTATTGGAGCCATTGTTTCTTTAGGGTTTAGCAAAACCCTTCCACTATTGGTTTGGTTTCGATGGTGAAATATCCACCCTAGCTAGACAAGAGGGAAATCCACCCAAGATTTCCATTGAATCCTAGATAAGAGGGGAATCCATCCAATATTTCCATTGAAGATTCAATTGAGTTTGTTTTGGTTTCGAGGTGTATCAACTTACACAATAGATTAGAGGAAATTTATGGAGGAGGTTGTACTCTGATTTCACAGGTGCTCGGAGACTTTCAGAAACCATGTTTAGAGTCATCCCCATAGTTTGAGTATAGGGTATCCAAAGAGGCCGTTGTTGGCTATCCAACCTCATCACGCGAGTCCCTCCTAGACCTTCAACCATGTCCTATGAGGCACTCTACGATCTGATTTGCAGAGTTGTTTCGGGTACAGGCAACCAAATTGTTGTAGCAGGTGTTGTTGGAGCAGCTTGTCATTGTCTCTGGCGGAGGTTTACAGTGTTATTGCATCATTATTGGAAGGGGATTGGATATTTGGAGTTATCCTTTCGTAGCTTGGAGAAACCATATACTAGGAGAGATCAAGGCACTACACCAGGTTTTAGTTTTCAATATATTGTTTGTTGATTTTTCACACCTACCACATCATCCCTAGTAACTATATTGTGTTGTCAAAATTTCATTATTAATAAAGTGCCATATTATCTCTTCCATTTTTTGGTGTAAACAATATGTTTGAAAAAATTCCTATGTATGGTTTATGTGAAAAATGTTTGTAGAAATTTCTCAATCAACTTAATAACATATAAAGAGTATAACCAAAACTACCTTAGACAATAAAGATAGAAAAACTCTATTTGGGGACATTACAGTGGGAACAGAGTTAGTGATCTTGTGAGCCTGTGTCTGCATTCCATGGATGAGGGTTTATTAAGTGTTTGATGAGACCCGGGCCTATAAAAACCATTTTGAAGTTTCTTAGAAAGGTTGATCCAGAATGTCTGGCTGAAGTTTTGAGGAATCTATAGGAAAATATATACTTTCCTCACTATTGGAAGTATCTAACATTGGATGAAGATGTCCTTGCAACTTTATCCTTCAAAATCTATTACACCCTCATACAAGGAAGTTGGCCCAAGGATTTGGATGAGGATTATTTTAAAAGAACATGGAAAGAGGTAAAGAAGGATTAGCATGAAGTAGAGATGGAGGAGAATGCATCTATCAATGATGAGAATGTGTGCACACAGTAAGATCAAATAGTGGCCTATGAAAGATCATCGGATCTATCTGATGAGGTGGATAAAACTTGTGTTCTTGATGGAGAATATGAGGCTACGACATCTTGTCCTACTAATGATGACTATGAGAATATGTTCCAATCAACAAATGTTAAGGATTCAATACCTCTCCCTATGTATGATGATGATGACGAGGATGGTTTTAGTGGGAATCTAGCGCCTCATCCTATTTATGACATGTATGTTGATGCATACATGGTTGTACCATAACATGAAAAATATTGGGAGTTATGTATAGAGGTTGACAACAAAAGGGTTGATTTAAGGGATGAGAGAAAATAAAAAAAACATGTAGGAGGAATGCAGTCCAAATTGCACGACATCATATAATGAGTTAATTTATCCCTTGTATGATATCCCATGCTATGTTAATGAAATAACATTCCATGATTTGAAGAGTTGACTATTGGTCACAGATGAACAAATTATGCAGGTCTTGATGAGGGCAAATGATGCTCATAAACTTATTGAAGACCTTATGTGGAAAACTTAGATTGAGGAGAGGAAAATGGGAATTTCATATGGAGTCACTAGTACCCAATTGTGCATCATCAAAGAGGAACTAGAGTAGATGAAATTTGATTATTTGTAGTTCATATATAGAGACATTCCTCTTAAGTTTGTTGAAGACAAGGATAGGGAGATTTAGGAGCTTTGTCATTGGATTAGTTTGGCATGCTCCCCATCCTTGGAAATTGTGACACATGAGGGTGTAATTGGCACTCATTATCTAAGGGAGGATCCTCTTATGATGATTTCGCATAGGTAGTATTTAGGGTTGCAGGTGTATGAGGAGAGGTTTGAAACAAAGGGTTATGACTGTATGCCTATTTTGCATTGCATCGATAATGAGTTGTTTATTTTGGATCAAGGTTTAGCTACAGAGGACATAGTTGAGAAAATTATTTGTGGACTAACCAACAAGGATGTATATGCACCAGTTGATTGGGGGATTGAATATAAGACAGATGTGGATTCATCACTCTAGGATCTAGGTCAGTTTTATATTAGAGGAGTGATTGATACAGTGACACATATATGATACAAGGTGATACATGATGATATAGTGGTATGCAAGAGTATACAATAGTATACAACGAAGCATAATGGTTTACAATGGGGTTTTGGGATGTTTAACCATGGATACCTCCACACAAGGATTTTAGACATATCATCGAGTTTGGTTAACCCAGGATCGTTGAGTGGATGGACGAGATTCATGGAGAGGAATATTCCTTATAGATTGATCTTCGATTAGGATATCATCAGAGTAGTGAAAAATAGAAGGATACATGTAGGATCACTCTCAGATGTTACCTTGAGTTCGTGGTCATACCATTTGGGTTAACCAATGCACCTAACACTTTACAGTATTGCAGATAGTTGCAATGGCATCTAGTGCTATTTTTGGATTCCAATGATATATTCGAAAGGACATGGAGGGTTCACCTGAGTCAGATGAGTGAGGCGGGTAGGATTATAGCCATGTAATAGCTCTTTCAACTAGGTTATGTGGTAAGAGCATAGGAGGGGATCTAGATTGTATTGGATCAATTCATAGATATTTCAGCTGAGAGAGTGGTGGATGGAATTATCCACTTTTGAGGTCGCACACATGTAGTCCTTGAGTCCAAACTTAGGGAGAAGATTATGAGGGTTATGTGTGATTTAGATTTGACATGGAATTCTAGGTACTCACATGAGTATGAGGAACCACAACTAACACGACTATTTTCTAGGGAGGTGTCTAGACTCCATGTATTACTTGGGTACATTGAAGATGAGTGAGATAGAATATTTCATGTTGCAGTTTGGCAGGAGCCGAACAAATTAGTAGGCACATTGTTGATTCCTAGTACAAGGTTTCCACCAGATGATGGAATACCAGGGACTTGGCTAATTTTGACTCCAATTGTTAGCAGTACGAAACAATAACATATATTAATTTCTAGGAGTGGTGGACATCCAATTTGGCTATGGGATCCAAGAATTGACCTCAATGATATATTGATTAAAATGATGATGATTATCGACATAGCCATGAAAGTGAGTGGTATTGTTTATTTTTTGGATGTTAGTAGAGGGGAGGTTGAGAATTACTCTATATGGAAAGATAAACTTGAGGTCGACCATGGATTTGAAAACTTAGAATTCATTGAGACACCTTTACATGGGAGGATTTAGGATGGTGATTTCAGACCCTTCAAGGAGATCAACTTGGGGTTCTAGGAGAGGAGGGTGCATACTAGGCACGTTGATCCAATGGTGATGACTAGAGTGGTGCAGTGTCAACATGGTGGTACCTTCTTGAGATTAGTTTGGGACCCTGAGGTTACATTGATAGACAATTCAACTACTATTGGAGAAGAGAGAATTGGTTTTGACTTTCCAAAGTTTACTTTTGGGTGGATTAGGAGTGGATGCTTGGGGGAGTGATCTTTCGAAGAGTTGAAAAATTTTATGTAGCTTATGATTGCTTGGATTATTAGGAAAAGTGAGGTGGATTATTTAATAATCACCTTACATACCAATGCTATGAGTAGAGGGTGCTTCACATCATACAAGCTAGTTTGGGACCCTAGTGACTTTACCACCTACAAGATTTTTATGTTTGTATGTAGATACTTTGCAGAAGATGTGTTAGAACATTGTTTGGATGATGCTTAGATGATTTCAGTAGACTGGGGATGATGTAGTATTAGGGATTTCCCTTTTCATACCTAGAAACTAGGTGCCATGGATGTCGTATCAGTTTTTGGTCACATAGACCTCTCTAGGATGTTTGATTTTTTATTTGGTTTGGGTGACTCCACTGAGATCCACCGATAGGATATAATCCTCAATAATGGGGATGATTCTTTGAGGCATTACATATTGGGGAGGCATTCTAGGAAGGAGGGGAATATATCTATGATCAGAGTGCCACAACGACAACATGATGTGTCCTTTCTGGTGATAACATGGGACCCTAGGATTTTATGGGTTGACAGTTTGACAGTTGGTACAGATAGGAGAGTGAGTTGTTAATCTCAAGAGCCTATCGGTGGGGAATTCTATGAGGACTGTAATACGTTTTCAATGTATCGGTTTTCTCTACTGATAGGTGGCCTTCAAGGGGCCCCTAGTGTTAGAACACTTTAAGATAGTAATGTAGGTGGTAGGTGCTCCACATCTTTTAGATTCGTTTGGGACCTAGGGATCATCATTAATGCTAGTTTGGTGCATTTTTTTGTTCCTATGGGTATGATAGAATTACTTGAGGACAAAAAATATTTGGGAAGGGAGGATTTGTCATGTTTGCATTTTTGGATTCCCCTATTCCATAGTGGAAATGAATTTTGTGGTTCGTTAGTTAATAAAAAAGAAGTAAAAAGGGATTATTTAACATTAATTAGTTAAGAGATGTTGTATATTTAAAGTGACATTAAGGAAATAAAGAAAATTTAGATTAATAAGTTCCTTAACCACTATTAAAGTAAATTTTAAACTTAAAGTGAAAGAAAAAGGGGGGATAAGGGTTATATTTGATCTTGTCAAAAAGGGGGAAATTCTAGAAGGTACATTTGATTTTGTCAAAAAGGGGAAAGATCTGGAAGGATGGGAAAAATGATAAAATGAGGGCTATGCCCTCAGTTTGGGATTATGAATTGATATCTCATTTTGGAAGTGCTCTTGGAGCCATTGTTTCGTTAGGGTTTGGAAAAACATGTCAACTATTTGTTTTCTTTTGGTGGTGCAATATCCACTCTAGCTAGACAAGAGGGGAATCAACCTAGTATTTCTATTAGAGTTTAGACAAGAGGGGAATCCATCCAAGATTTTCATCTAATATTTAGTTGAGTTTGTTTTAGTTTGGAGATCTATTGACTTACATTGGATATCGGTGGAACTTTATGGAGGAGGTCATACTCTGATTTCACAGGTGCTAGGAGGGTTTTAGGAAACCGTGTCTAGAGTCATCCCCATGGTTTTAGTATAGAGTGTTCCACGAGGCTGTTGCTAGTTTCCCAAACTCATCATGTGAGGCCCCACTAGAGATTCATCATCCTCTGATGCCCTATGTGATATGAGTTGCAGAGGTGTTTCGTGTACGGGTCACTAGATTGGTGCAACATGTGTTGTTGGAGTGGCAACAGGGGGAGATATGCATGTGAGTAGTAGGCAAGTCATGTGAAACTCTGTCAAATTCTTGTATCTCTCTTGTATTGATATGCATGTTCTTCTCCTTGTAAACATTGTACACATATTGTATAAAAATACATATACGAGCATTAAGAACAGATTGTGCTACCTAACCATACTTGTGTCTCTTTCTTGTTTTCTAAATGGTTTCATGATTCTTAATGGACTAAATATCTAAGCATAGAACTATGTAATTGAATAAGTGTAAATAACACAATTGTAGTTTGGAATGATTGGCTCAAGGCAATGTATGGTGCACCTTAAGTGAGGCATAGTCTAGGTAATGTACAATTGGGTTTGGTTAAGGCATCGAAGAGAAAGATTGTTGTGCCACATGACCCCATGTGTTGAGCAACTTGGGTGTGACAAGTTGAGTTGGATGCCTATGTAGACTATGGGAAGGTGACAAATGGTATCAATACTACTTGAGAATAGACTTCCAGATGGTTCTAGTGACATACGATTAGGGTACCTTGGCATTTTTTAGTCGTAGTAGAGAAGGACACTCCCTTATGTGGACTCGAGAGAAGGAAAAATACCATGCAACAAGTGGAGCACTTGAGTAGCCACACAGTTGACTCAAACCGACATCGTAGATCTATTTTTGATGGTTAGAAACTCCACCGAGGAAGTGAAGAGTTTGTGATGAGGTGACACTCCTTGGAATGAACCATTGATCACTTGAGCAATGTAAGCGAAGATGATTTCGACCAATTCTTACTTTACCATTTGGCTCTATGACAATGGATTCCATGTTGAATTGTAGTGGAGATGATTGTGACTAAGACACACTCAAACCTGTAATAACATAGTGAATCAAATGTGCCCCAGTACACAACACAACGTGAGACAAATACATGGTTGGAAAAGATGAAGAAATGTGGCAAGCTATAATGGATATCCTGAATCAAAGATTGATGCATTGCTAGGAAGGTTTGAATAAGATGCATGAGATCAAGGAATGGTGACTTGAGGGGTTTAGTAAATAGAACTAAACCTATGAAGATGCCAAGGTTGGGGTCTCTCAATGAGGAGGATGATCAAGATAAAGGGAACATCATGATGAGGAATCAAGTCAGACTACTTGACCACAAATTATCTGCCAAAGGAATGAATGGAATACTTGGAAGAAAACCAAGTGCAACAGGTAGAAAAGAAGCTTGTCTCCCCAGTAGAAGTATTCCAAATGTTAGAACCTTTAAAGTAGATGTTCAAAGAGGTAACAACTTTGGTTGAAGGGATAGGAGAGTTGATGGCTAGAGTTATAAAACATGGTTCACATAGTGAAGAAGAAGTACTTTACTTTGTGAATGCAATGGTGAGTGGGGTGTCAAAGGTGGCCACCCTGGTGGATACTGGAGCGACCCAAAAATTCGTCAGTGACTGGACCACTAAGTCCCTCCATTATAAGCATGAGAGTAGTTCGACCTCATACAAGGTGCTCAAATCAATAGTGAAGTCAATGATTAGGGTGATTGCCTCCACACCTTTGAGAGTTATATGTTGGTTTCGAAAATGGATTTGACAGTGGCTCCATTAGATGATCATTCATTGGACTTGGGGCAATATTCTCTCAAGTTTTCCAAGGTAGTTCCAGTTTCAGTCGATACTTGATTTTTGTTCTTGGACGAATCCAAAATGTGAAGTATGGGAATGATGATGAAGAGGAAGATTGGATGAATTCCTAGGATATATGTAATCAAGTGGATTGAGGGAGTCGTTGGAAGTGCAAAAAGACCTTGCCACATAGTGTAGCAGTAAGAG
This sequence comes from Picea mariana, assembly GCA_032191745.1. NCBI lineage: Eukaryota > Viridiplantae > Streptophyta > Pinopsida > Pinales > Pinaceae > Picea > Picea mariana. The sequence continues at coordinate 59,151 of JASDQU010106714.1, read as the reverse complement.
CCAATTTTTGACTATGGAGACATTACGAAGATTGGGAAAGATAGAACGAAGGTTGAAAGTAGCAAATAAATTGGTGAAGTCGGTCTTGGAAAATACATACCAGTTGTGAAGCCTAGAGTGCCATGAGTAAGAGTGCAAGGATGATTTGAAGTCGATCGTCGCAACACAAAGTACCGAGTCACCTTGCTTCCAACAAAGTTTCAAAGAGTTTGAGGTGGATCAGTTGGACAACTCACTTCCAACAAAATATATAAGTGTTGAGACAGAGTAGTCCATAGAGGAACGCACTCAAACAAACTTACAATTAGATGATGAAGAAGTTGGAAGGGAGGACTGTGAGCCTATAGCCATCGTGAAATTTTGTAGGATATCCATGGGGACATATGGCTTGTAGCTAAGTGTAGAAAAAATTAAGGAGTTGGGATGAAAACCAAAGGAAGATAGGTTAGTTTTGTGGTACTTGCACACAAATCACAAGTTAAACACTATGTACGCCAATAGCCTTGGTGGTGGTTGTTGGGTGCACTACATTTACTGAGCATACCAAGAGTTGGCTGAGTGCCAGTAAGTAGTATTATGGCCTTTCGAGCCTTGCAAATGGGTTCCATCATAGAGTTTGAGAAGTGCATTGTCGTGAAGAAGGTATTGTGGTGCAAGGCACCTTAGAAGAAGGTGATGCAAGAGAGTTCAAAGGCACATGACTTAGTGAGATGGAGTAGGGGAAGGAAACCACTCTTTGGCATGGTGAAGATGTTAGTATGCATGTTATATTTCATACTCCTGTTGGTATCTTGACAGTAGATTGGTGAACCGTCTTGGTGAGGTGACTTGGAAGCCAAGGGAAAGGAGAAGGAATTTTCATTAGTATTTAAGTTTAGATGTGATGATGGATATGAAAGCATAAAAGGCTCATTTTGGGCATGGGGAGGTGAATTTTCAAATATTGCATTCAAAGTTGGATTGATCACCAAACTAGTTCAGAACATGGGGGATGCCAATGTGTGGAAGCATGGCTAATATGGTTGTAGTATGATCGCACTAGTGAGTCACATGATTTCAAAACTTAGGAGAATCTTTTAATAGAGGAAGGCAATAGTAGTTACTTTTCATAGGAAGTAGTAGAAAAAGTAGAACTAAACAACAACAATGCAATGACCACATGAGATAGTGCAACAGAGTTGGGAGAATTTAATCCTTGAAGTTAGTTTAAGATACTAGATATACTTGCGAATAAAATCATGTGGAGTTGGGTGTAGTGCAATTGATTTGGTTTGTGGAAATTTTGAGTTTCCACTTTGCAAGAAACTTGGGGATGTGTAGGGGGTCAACAAGAATGCACACTCACAGGAATGCATGTGTGTTCTTAGGAACACGTATGTGCTCCTAATTCTATAGGTTTGGAAAATCCCAAACCTCCACTCAGCTTGCCACACATGTTCATTGGTAGGAATGTGTATGCGTTCCTAAGAACATGCATGTGTTCCTCTATCATACCATTTTTAACCGGTCAGAGACGCAATAGTTTACCAGTTGCACACATCACACTCAAATTTTTACCCTCATTTAGCAAAGATATAGAAAGTTCAAAGTCAATATCTTTCCACTGTGTCCCAGTGAAGCCAGGTATGTTTCATTTCTCTTCTTTTCCTCTCAATTTAGTAATTTTTACTTTTATTCAATTAATTTAACATATTTTAAAAGAATCTAAATTATACAAATTTGTATTCTTATAGAGAAATCTCATCTTGAAAATTTAGAGAGAGTCACCTCTTACATTGCCTAACATTTTCCCTTTAAAAATAACCCTAGAGAATTTACAAAAAATGTGATTATTTTATGGTTTTTTTGTTTCTTAATATGTATTGATGTTTTTTGTAATTTTATATTCTAATTAAAAAAACCTGACATAATTTACATGCCATGCCTTATTAAATTGCAACATGTATTATAAAATGGAAGCTAGAGACAATCTAAACCACCCACAAGAAGACCAAGGTGAGGAAAACCCCAACTCAAAACAACCACCCAACATAGACAGACAAATTGATGAGGGGTTGGTCATATTGAGAACAATTGTAAATTAATTAAGAGGCACCAGAGAACCTAGCAAAGAGTCCTTGACTACTTCACTTCATTAGACGTCATTCTAAGGTCCATTGCAAGTGCCCAAGAGAAATTAACTTCTATTTATCAATATAATACTAAAATGTTTTAGTTTTATCTGATTGGACTGGATAGAAACCAAGTTAGAGACTTGGATATTTCAAAACAAGAACTTATGTCTCTTTTTATTGATCCTTGGACTTAAGTGCAGAAGCAAATAAGAACACAAAAAATAAATTCTTGGTCGAGTTTTCACGAATATTACTCGGAGTATATTTTTTCTTAACATCGCTTGGATCCTCAAAAAGTTGGTCAGTTTTCTTCACAAGGAATTCAATTCTGGGAAAATTTCAATGTTTGAGGAAGATCAGCGGTAGGCAAAGAATTGCTAAGGGTAAGGGAAGGAATATTTAAGAGTTACCCGACACATTTGATATTGTAAATCTGTGAACAACGAATGAACAGTACATGAAGATGGTGTTTCTGCTGCTGCTGCTATGAACGTTGCTTATGCAAATGGTCAACATTACAATATATATGAACGAAATTCTCATAATCTTTTATTTATAAACCACAACTTTTAATCACTCAAATTAACCAATCAAACCAAAACTATATTCAAACATTTTAAAGAGTAAATGTTGATGAAATCTATATAACATTAATATAAATATGAAAACTGTGAATCTATATAACAAAGAATAAATGTTAATGAAATCTATATAAAATTAATATAAATATGAAAATTAATATAAATATAACTTAATATTGGTGTGACAGTAAATATATCTGAGTGTTATTCAGTCCTTAAATTTTAAAATTGAAAACCTAGATGGTAAGTTGTCATTAAATTTCAAAATTGGATACCAAATGGTAACTGTTCTAACCCAAGCAAGAGACACAGACAGTGGAAACTCCTTTCCAGACTGGTGGCTTAGTAGCGAATCGTTGGGACTCAGTGGAGAGGTCGCTATTGAATGGAATTATTTCAGTAATGCATTCTTCTTAGAAATATGGTGGATACCTTGGTGTGGACCGGTGGGGATGCCTCAGGTGTCATTTCAGCTAAAAACATTTACAAGGCTCTCATAAATGTCAAATATAATGTAACCTCAATAGGCTGACTGTACACTTCCAGCTGTCCTGGCCAGCTATACTTTCTTTTCTTGATTTGCTTGAGCCTATAGCTATTTTACTTTTTCACATAACTTCTTCGTTAACTCTTGTCATTGTACTTTCTCCTTACATTCTCAATATACTAAATACTATTTCTGCTCTATTCTTTCTCTTTGCATTTCTTGCTTCACAATTTATCATGGTATCAGAGCAACAATAGTAAGCCTTTTCACATAGGCTAGAGAGCAACACAATCCTCACAGCGCATAGCTTAAATCGACATCTAGAGAACGAGACATAGCTTTTTCACAAGGCTTGGAGAGCTGTCCGCCATCCGCTCAAAAAATCATCGTAGGAAGCTCACATGAGGAAGCAGAGCGCTATACGCTCAAAAGATCGAGGAAGAAGAAATCGCAGAAGAAGAAAGTTTAAAGAATCGTGAACAATTTCAGATTCATCAAAGATTCATGAAGAAGAGCTACAGGAGGTAGGAACATTTGAAGAATTTAGAAAAATTCATTCAAATTAGTGAAAGACTATTAAAGAAGGCATAATCGTTTAAATAATTTCAGGAATTCTCTCAAATATGTCAAAGATTGTTGCAGAGAACAAAATGCTTCAAAGAATTCATGTAATTCTTTCAAATATGTGAAAGATTCATGAATTTTCTTCCATAGGAGAGAATCTTTGCAAGAATAGCAAAGAGCTCGTGAAAGAAGCCAAGAACGAGCAATCGCAGCCGTAAGATCTATCCTGCGATCAGATCTGAGGCAAAAATTCAGTTCAGAAGGGACGAGGAGAGCACAGAAAAGGTGAAAGAATCACAACCATTAGATCTTGCGCAGAGGACCGATAGCCATCAGATCCATGAGAAAGTGCACGAGGCTTAGTCCTTTGGAGCACACAAGAGAAATTTTGACTTGTGAAGTCAAAAAATCGTTAGGACCGTTCATCAAGGGACACGCGACGAGATCTTGGCATCTCACTGACTCACAGGGTGTAAAGGTCAGAAGATTGTCGTGAGAATTCGCGAATCACAAAATCCCAATTCATTCTAGACCATGGATCGAGAAAGATCGTGAGCCATCGATCCAACGCTATCGCGAAATCAGGAATCAGGAGTTGGACAAGCAAAGGAGACTGCACTCGAAACCCTGATATGCAAAATCCCGAAATCATCTCGACCGTCCATCAATTAGGACACGTGGCAGCAGATCCAAGTGCCATCAAATTTTCAGCATTTTGGAGTTCGGGATATCGGATGTCTTGTTGACGAAGGTCGGGACACTCCACGGTGAAAGTCCTGAAATCCCAAAAAGATCACAGCCGTCCATTCGTTAGGACACGTGGCAACACATCCAAGTGCCATCAAAATTTCAGCATTTCAGAGTTCGGAATATTGGAGGTGTTGTTAACGAAGGTCGGGACACCACAGCGAAAGTCCTGAAATCCCAAAAACATCATAGTCGTCCATTCATTGGGACACGTGACGGAAATCAAGGAAACCGTCAGTATTTTGGCTACTGGGGTTTCAAGTTGACAGAGGATTTGTTTCACCAAGGGTCGCAAGTTGCGAAATCGCGAAACACAGGAGGACCGCCCATCTTGAGGAGACGCGTGGCAACAATCCAGGATTTTAGGAGATTTTTCAAAAGGAGAAGGACTCTTTGCCATTTCAGCATTCCGCGTATCAGTATTTCGGGGGTCAAGAGGACAGGAGATTGGGCGCTTGAGTCGCGAAACCCCGAAACAAGACTGTGGTCTTATGAGTAGTGGTCACATGCACCAAGGCATAGCTCAAGGGGCTAATGCGATAAAGTTCATTTTGGCATTTTGACCATCCAAGAGACAAGAGGTTGGGCGCTTTGCGTCATAAAACCCCGAAATAGGTCTGCGGTCATATGTGAAGCGGTCACATGGACCGGAGGTATAGTCTTGGGGCTAATTGTTGTTAAAGCAATTTCGACAAGTCGGCATTTTGGAGATACGAAGGCCAAAGGTTCAAGGACTCTTGACATCGAAAAACAAGAAGTCTCGAAACACAAAATCTTGAAAAGGCGTTTGAATAAGCACCGGGATATTTTTGATTTTGGCAAATTGAGGGACAAAGAAATTAGCAGACCTGGTTTAAGCGCAAGAAACAAGTAAACACAAAATTTTTCCATTTTTTTTTCTGTTTTGTTCAAATTCTTTAAATATGGCGGCCTCTAGCAATTTAGGACCAACTCAAGGTCTGATTCTTCTTGGAAAGAACTATGAGTTTTGGTCTCTTCGAATGAAATCCTTATTGCAAGCACAAGAGTGCTGGGATCCATTGGATCTTGGATATGTGGAACCAGATCTAGCAGACCTTGCCGTCATGAAAAACTAGTAGAGAATTGCTCAGGAAACTCAGAGGGACAGAGAAAATAAAGCTAAATTATGGATTCAAAATTCTGTGGATGATTCGATTTTCTCAAAATTCACAGGTACTAGTACTTGAAAACAGGCCTGGGACATCCTTAAATCATCCTACCAAGGCAATGACAGGGTCAAAACAGTCAAACTGCAGACCTTGAGGACACAATTCGAGACTTTAAGAATGACAGAGTCTGAAAATGTGGATCAGTTTATGACCAGAGTCATGGGAATCATGAACAAGATTAGATTGACTGGTGAAGCCATCACTGATCAATGCATTGTTGAGAAAGTCCTCAGAAGTTTACCAAAGAAATTCAAAATGGTTGTTACAACAATCCTTGAATCCAAGGATCTGTCAAGTTTTTCAACAGATGAACTGGCTGGTTCCCCGGTGACACATGAGACCAGATTGCATCTCACAGATGAGTCAATCGCCAGTGCCTTCAAAACTCAATTCTTCTTCAGCAGAGGGAGAGGCTGAGGAAGAGGTAGAGGTCACCAAGGACGAAGGAGTACTACAAGTGACCAACAATCGAATGGAGGTAACAAACAACAGAGCCGGCATCCAAATTTCCAAGGTCAGAGACAACAACACTAGAATCAAAGGTCAGGAGTTGGACGAGCAAAGGAGACTGCACTCCAAACCCCAATACGTGAAATCCCGAAATCATCTCGACCATCCATCAATTAGGACACGTGGCAGCAGATCCAAGTGCCATCAAAATTTCAGCATTTTGGAGTTCAGGATATCGGAGGTCTTGTTGACGAAGGTCGGGACACTCCACGACGAAAGTCCCGAAATCCCAAAAAGATCACAGCCGTCCATTCGTTAGGACATGTGGCAGCACATCCAAGCGCCATCAAAATTTTGGGATTTCAGAGTTTAGGATATCAGAGGTGTTGTTGACGAAGGTCGGGACACCACGGCGAAAGTCCCAAAATCCCAAAAACATCACAGTCGTCCATTCATTGGGACACGTGGAGGAGATTGAGGAAACCGTCAATATTTCGGCTACCGGGGTTTTAAGTTGACAAAGAATTTGTTTCATCGGGGGTCGCAAGTCGTGAAATCGTGAAACACAGGAGGACCGTCTATCTTTAGGAGACGCATGGCAAAAATCCAGGATTTTGGGAGACTTTCTGAAAGGAGAAGGAATCTTTCCCATTTCGACATTCTGCGTACCAGTATTTCGGGGGTCAAGAGGACAGGAGATTGGGTGCTTGAGTCGTGAAACCATGAAACAAGACTGTGGCCTTATGAGTAGTGGTCGCATGGACCAAGGCATAGCTCAAGGGGCTAATGCGATAAAGTTCATTTTGGCATTTCAGCCATCCAAGAGACAAGAGGTTGGGCGCTTTGCGTTATAAAACCCCGAAATAGGCCTGCGGTCATATGTGAAGTGGTCACATGAACCGGAGGTATAGCCTTGGGGATAATTGTTGTTAAAGCCATTTCGACAAGTCAACACTTCAGAAATCGGAAGGTCGAAGGGTCAAGGACTCTTGATATCGGGAAACAAGAAGTCTCGAAATGCGAAATCTTGAAAAGGCATTTGAATAAGCACCGGGATATTTCAGATTTTGGCAAATTGAGGGACAAAGAAATTAGCAGACCTGGTTTAAGTGCAAGAAACAGGTAAACACAAAATTTTTCCATTTTTTTTTTCTGTTTTGTTCAAATTCTTTAAATATGGCGACGTCTAGCAATTTAGGACCAACTCAAGGTCTGATCCTTCTTGGAAAGAACTATGAGTTTTGGTCTCTTCGAATGAAATCCTTCTTGCAAGCACAAGAGTTTTGGGATCCATTGGATCTTGGATATGTGGAACCAGATCTAGTAGACCTTGCCGCCATGACAAACCAGCAGAGAATTGCTCAGGAAACTCAGAGGAATAGAGAAAATAAAGCGAAATTCTGGATTCAAAATTCTGTGGATGATTCGATTTTCTCAAAATTCACAGGTACTGGTACTTCAAAACAAGCCCGGGACATCCTTAAATCAGCCTACCAAGGCAATGACAAGGTCAAAACAGTCAATCTGCAGACCTTGAGGACACAATTCAAGACTTTAAGAATGACAGAGTCTGAAAATGTGGATCAGTTTATGACCAGATTCATGGGAATCGTGAACCAGATTAGATTGACTGGTGAAGCCATCACTAATCAACGCATTGTTGAGAAAGTCCTTAGAAGTTTACCAAAGAAATTCGAAATGGTTGTTACAACAATCTTTGAATCCAAGGATCTGTCACATTTTTCAACAGATGAACTTACTGGTTCCCTGGTGACACATGAGACTAGACTGCATCTCACAGATGAGTCAATCGCCAGTGCCTTCAAAACTCAATTCTCCTTCAGCAGAGGGAGAGGCAGAGGAAGAGGTAGAGGTCACCAAGGACGAGGGAGTACTACGAGTGACCAACAATTGAATGGAGGTAACAGACAATAAAGCCAGCATCAAAATTTCCATGGTCACAGACAACAACACTAGAATCAGAATTTTCAACCTCAAAGAGGTAGAGGGAGAAGATCAAATGAAAAATCAAGCATACAATGCTATTACTGCAAAAAGTATGGGCACTATGAATCTGAATGTAGGAAGAAGCAAGCAGATCAACTCTTAGGCGGAGCACATGTGTCAAATCATATGGGAGAAACCTCAAAAGGTATGTTTCTCTCATGTCACAAGTCGGAAGAACAACCCAAAGATCTCTAGTTGCTATATAGTGGATGCAACAATCACATGAAAGGTAACAAAGATTTACTTTCATGCATTGATTCTTCAATCTCATCTGATATTCAGTAGGAAATGATTCCTTAGTCAAAGTTGAAGGCAAAGGAACTATACCTATTCTTACTAAACAAAATGAAAAGAAAGACATAAACAATGTCTATCATGTTCCAGATCTTAAACATAATCTACTAAGTGTAGGACAACTCATTGAACATGGCTATAAGGTACTCTTTGAGGGAGCATATTGCAAGATATATGACAAAATCCCAAGCAGAAAATTGATTTCTGAAATCCACATGACTCAGAATAGGATGTTTCCCCTTACAATCAGAACTGCAAATCTGATTCAACCATATGCACAAAGTGCATCCACCCTGAATGAAACAATGGTTTGGCATACAAGATTTGGAAATCTACCCTATAAGAGTCTAAGTCTTCTTCATAAGCACTCCATGGTGAAAGGTCTTCCCCTCTTCAAAGAAAAAAATTCCCCATGTGAGTCTTGCATACTTGGAAAACATAAGAGAACTAGTTTTCCACAGTCATCCAATCAAGTCAAACAACATCTCGAACTAGTTCACACTGACCTATGTGGACCAATGCAAACAGAGTCAATAGGTGGTAGCTTTTATTTTCTAACATTTATTGATGATTTCAGTAGAAAAATCTGGATCTATTTTCTCAGACACAAGTCTGAAACTTTTGCAAAATTCAAAGAATTCAAAGCAGAAGCTGAAAAATAGAGTGGCAAATATATAAAAGCACTCAGGTCTGATGGAGGAGGAGAATACAACTCCAATGAATTTGCAAATTTCTGCAAATCACAAGGCATTATCATGCAAACAACAGCCAGGTATACTCCACAATAGAATGGAGTGGCTGAAAGGAAAAATTAGACAATAATGAATATGGTAAGAACACTTCTCAAAAAGAAAAGTTTGTCAAATATTTTTTGGGCTGAAGCAGTAGCATGCTCAGTTTATCTCTTGAATAGATCTCCAACCACAAGTCTAAAGATGAAAGTCCCTCAAGAAGCATGGAGTGGGACAAAGCTAAATGTTTCACATCTAAGGACATTCGGATGCATAGCATACACTCACATACCTTCCGAATTAAGGAAGAAATTGGACGATAGAAGTGAGAAATGTATCTTTACTGGATATAGTGAAACATCTAAAGCCTACAGGATTTACAAACCTATCTCTAAGAAACTAATTCTCAGCAGAGATGTAAAATTTCTGAAAAATCAATTCTGGAATGAATCAAAAAATCAACAACTAGACAGTCAAAATCCATTGCTTCCAAGTTCTGAAAACACAGAAAATTCAGGACAAAAAATACCTCTACCTGTTCTTCCAATATTGCAGGTACAAGGACGATCTGAAAATTCTCAGGATAACTCAACTTCAAGCAGAAACTCATCCTCTGAAATTCAAAATCAGAGAAATCGAAGTTTGAGAAAAATCCATCAACAGTTGGATGACTTTGAAAATCACAACCTTTTGCTTTAATGTCATGTCAACCTACATATTTTAAGGAATCCGCTAAGGAGCCACATTGGGTTCAAGCCATGAACCAAAAAATTGACTCCATTGAGAAGAACAAGACATGGGATCTTGTTGATTTGTCAAGTCACATGAAAAGTATTGGTGTCAAGTGGGTTTACAAAACTAAACTCAATGAAAAAGGGTAGATCAAAAAACACAAGGCAAGACTTGTTGCCAAAGGAATCTCACAACAACCTGGTACTAACTATGGTGAAACTTTTGCTCTAGTAACAAGGTTAGACACTGTCAGAACTCTATTGGCCATAACAACCCAACATAAATGGCAAGTATACCAGATGGATGTCAAGTCAACCTTCCTAAATGGTTTCTTAGAAGAAGAAGTTTATGTCGATCAACCACCTGGATTTGAAGTCCAAGAGCAACCAGCCAAAGTATATCAGCTGAAGAAAGCCTTGTATGGATTAAATAAAGCTCCAAGAGCTTGGTACAGCGGCATTAACACTTATCTGATCAAAAGTGGTTTCAACAGAAGTCAAAATGAGCCAACTCTTTACACCAAAATTGATCAACACTGTAAAATTTTGATTGTATGTTTATTTGTTGATGACATGATATATACTGGAAATCTTGAGTTCACAAGTTTTAAACATGCCATGCAATCTGAGTTTGAGATGACAGATCTTGGCATCATGAAATATTTTTTGGGGAATGAGGTTGATCAATCAACCAAAGGAATTTTTGTTTGTCATAAAAAGTATGCAACAGACATCATCAAAAGATTTTGCATGGAAGAATGCAATCCAGCAGAAACCCATATACCTCTAGGCACAAAATTGAGCAAGAAAGATGAAGGCCCTACAGTGGAACCTACCCTGTACAAAAGTTTAGTAGGCAGTTTGTTGTATCTTACAGCAACTAGGCCTAATATTATGTATGCAGATAGTCTTGTTTCCAGATTCATGGAATCTCCCAAAGATTCTCACTGGAAAATGGCGAAACAGATTTTGAGATATGTTGTAGGAACTCTCAATTTTGGCTTATGGTACACTAAATATGATAGTAATCAACTATCTGGTTACACAGACAGTGATTTTGCAGGCAGCCTAGATGACAGGAAAAGCACCTCAGGACATGCTTTTCACCTGGGCTCAAACCTGATTTCATGGGCATCAAAGAAACAACCAATTGTATCAATATCTTTTGCAGAAGTAGAGTATGTCGCTGCTACCTCAGCTTCCTATCAAGTTGTGTGGCTGAGAAGAATGTTGAAAGATATGTTACATACAGAAAATGATCCAACTCCTATCTTCTGTGACAATACTTCAGCAATAGCTCTATCCAAAAATCATGTGTTTCACAAGAAAAGAAAACACATTGACACTCGCTTTCACTTCATCCGCGAGCTAGTCAATAATGGTGATATTGCACTTCAATTCTATGGTTCTCGAGATCAGCTCGTAGATATCTTCACAAAGCCACTGGGTAAATCTGTTTTTGATTTTCAGAGACAACACTTGGGCATAATCAGTGCTGATGTTTGTAACTGTTGAGTTTGATAGGGAGTGTTAAATATAATGTAACCTCAATAGGTTAACTATACATTGCCAGCTGTTCTGGCTAGATGTACTTTCTTTTCTTGATTTGCTTGAGCCTATTTAGCTCAGCTATTTTCTTTTTGCACATAACTTCTTCGTTAACTCTTGTCATTGTACTTTCTCCTTACATTCTCAATATACTGAATATTATTTCTGCTCTATTCTTTCTCTCTGCATTTCTTGCTTCACAATTTATTAATAAATTCGCTCCATTACCCGTGTGACAGAGGATGGATTCAAAAGTTGTGGAAGTGGCCAATTCAACTCAAAATAAATCTATTCTTATGGCTGGCAGCGAACACTAAAGTCCTTACCTAGGATACACTTCAGAAGAAAGGCTGGGAAGGTTCGGGGCTGTGCAAGCTTTGTAACGACAATTCCGAAAACATTAACCATCTTATTAATCCATTGTTCTTTCACAAAGGCAGTGTGGCTCTTCTTATATGACCTCTATCATTTAAAAAGGCAGTGGGATGGCATCATTGTCTCCCCGTGGACAAAGGAAAAAACTACCCCAGCCAGTTTGGCTTCCATTGCTTGCTGACACATTTGGATTGAGACAAATAAGACTTTATTTGAAGAAGATTCCCCTCTCATCTTTCATTGGTGCACAATATCTCTGTCTCCTCCTGACAACCAGCTACCTCGAATTTCTTGCCAAAGAGAGTTTGTGACATAACTCAGACCTAGGGCTGCACTTTCGCTTGTTTTGGAGCAACCCTATCAAAGTGTGAGTGTTGCTGAGCGGGTGGCGTTTTCAAGACTCATGTATCGAGGGTTACTAAATGGTTCATAAATTATGGAGTTGGAACTAACACCAAGGTGGAGCTCATGGGATTGTGGGCGACTCTCACTTTGACTATGCTCTGGTCGATTGAAAAAATCCAAATTCTAGGGAAAGTTATTATAGATTGGATAAATCAAAAGGGACAACTCCATGGGGTGTACATTGAAGGCTAGAAACTAAAAATAAAGGAACTAACAAATAATTTTAATGATATAAGTTTTCAACATATCCACAAGGAACACAATAAAGAGGTCGACTCACTTTCTAAGAGGGCACTCAAGGAACTTGAAAGAAGATTGTCCATTTACCATTGGGACAATGGGAAAGAAGGCCCTCATATGTACCTAAACATATTTGAAGTATGGCTTGTGGAGTGTCAGTTAAGTAAAACTGAGATCGAAGTTTTTTTTTGCTAATTTCTACCCTTATTTCAGTGCTATTTTATAGTATTTTGTGAACAGTTTGTATAATGACTTTGTAACTAGCACACTCTTTAAACTATCCTTTCCTTTTAAACTATCCTTTCCTTTTGGTTGATCAAATCTTATATCGACTTTGTAAAAGAAATTATACCATTATAAAAGTTGTATTTTTAATAATTTGCCTTAAAAGAATTTGGATGCTTCACAATTTTATAAAAGGTCTAAAACATATTCCCATATTCACATCCAACATAAATGGTCGTTTTTAAATGTGAATTCGATCTTACAAATTATAGGATCATTTAAGATAATAATTATCCATTAAAATGTTTAAATAAATGCATAATTTAATAAAAGGTATAACAAAACAATTTAATTGGAAAAATTAATATATATATTTTAAAAATATTGAATTTTATTTACATATTAAATAAATATTTAAAATTAAATATTAATAATAATAAATAAATAAATAATTGTTAATAAAATTTGATTGATTAATAAAGTGGGACAATTTTTCATAAAAATTTAAGTCCCAATAATAAAAAAATTATATTTTCACATATGCTATTCTTTAACACACTAACCCCTATTCTTTAACACACTAACCCCTAGCACACATTATAACCCTTAAAATCTATTCTATGCAAATTTATTTTGTTGACTCTGGTAAAGATAATAAACACGTACCTAAAGTCATATAAAAAATAAAAATCAACTTGATGAATAGATTAAGAAGACTTTCTGCCCCATTTTGGAGACTGGTACTCCCTACTGCACAAGCACCTTGAATAAAGTTTCAACAAAGCCCTATATTGTTGTTTTCATCCCAAAATAAATCCTTACTAAATAGATTGGAAACTATGAACAACTTGAACAGGAATTTGTTGCAAGACCATTACTCAAATTCAAGTCCTTATTAATTTCACCAATTTATTTTTTATATAATTTTTTAATAATTATTTTTTTTTATTTTTAAAATAATTTTTAAATTTCAATTTCTTTTTTACATAATTTTATATAAAATTTTAATAAAATTTTTTATTTTTTCAAAATAAATATTTAATTTCAAATTTTATTCTAAAACAAATAAACAAAATGAAATTACCTATAAAAAAAAAAAAAAAAAAAAACAAACTACCCTTCTTTCTTTTTCCTGGAATCATTCCACAAAATATAATCCTCACATAATACATAAAACAACCATATAAGATTCGAACAACATTAAGTCCAAAAAAGGAATGCATATTGCGGATTCAGTTTTAATCAATGGCCAATAAGAGGTTTATAATAATTTAAATAATTGGAAGGATACTCATGACATAACTTCAATTACAAATTCTGACTGATTTGACAATCTTCTCATTTCTTCGAACAATAGTTTAAATAGTAACTCTCCAAACCCCAAGTCCACTAGTAACTCTCGAAACCCCAAGTCCACTGGGGCCGGTTAACAATCTCTTCATTTTACCGAACAATTGTTTAACCAGTAACTCTCCAAATCCCTAGCTCACAGAGACTGTTAACACCATGAATAGTGAATGGATAATGGTCTATTGCTTGTTACAGATTCAATTTTAATTAATTCAAATAACCAATAAAAAAATGTAATAAATTAAATAATTAGAAGGATACTTACGGATGAAATATTTAATTAGAAATTGAAACTCATTTGAACGTCTCTTGATTTCCCAACCAATAGTTTAACTGGTAACTGTCATGACATATGACTTGACCTGGGTATGCACGCCGCCTCCAGTAGGCAAGACATGCGAAACAAGCGAGTCAATGGAAATTTGGTTAAGTCGGGGTACTTGGGTGCACGATGCGGCGTCAAGTACGATTTCAGCAAGATGACTTGCGATGAAGGTTAAGTGGTGACGTGAACGAAGACCCCGTTGGGTTCGCGTGCAATGAGGACATGGGCGCCCCACCGGAGAAACAAACGGTTGGTGAAGTTGGGTGAGATGAAGGCATGCACGTTCAACGGAACGCACAAGAGATGGATTGACAGATGTGAAACCAAGGATGGGTGCCCACAGAAGCTTTGGGCGCCCAATCGGTGAGACAGGTCAGCTAAGTAAGATAAATGCCCAAAACGTGCAACATATGCCTTGTGATGTGATGGGGAAAGGAAACAAACAAAGGAACAAGTTGGGTGCCTTTAAACGAAGAGAAACGTCGGTTGGGTTGGAGCGCGCACGATATAGGAGCGAGGGCCCATTGAAGAGTTGGGTCAAGTTGTAAAAGTGGACAAATGATGAAAAGTGTGCGTCGACTTACGAAAGAAGGGGCGTGTCGATTAGGTGTGTCGCACAGGAAAGGCACGAGCCTATATAACCAAGAGAACAAGGCATTGGTAAATCATCCAAGGAAGGGTGGTGAATTCTCTCATAATCGCAGATTGGTGTTTTGAGGTAGAAACCAAGGAAGCAGGGAGAGCCCCCTCCCTAAGGATCTAAGTAGACCCTCACCAAGACATCTCTGCAGTGTTGGTATGAGACATCCAAACACAAAGACATCATGATGAGAGGAAACCGAGTTGGGAGCATGAGAACCTTGAGACTTAGATGAATTTTTAAGTGTGTATACATGGCTTATTTCGTGAAGCAGCTAGGACAAGATTTCATAGGCAAGTCGTTGGTGGAGCTGCGACCTAATTCATGAATGTAACCAAGGAATGAATGAATGGAAAAATCCATGAGGTTCTGTTTCAAGGAAGATAAAAGTGACAACAAGGGAGTCATTCAAGAAGTTTGTGAAGAACTACAATGCGCATGATGCATGAAAAGAAATTTGAGGAAGTTTGTCGGTGGTATGGGACATCAGGTTGCTAGTGGTATGGGACATCAGGTGCACAAATGTTCTTGGGGAGTTTGGCTAGCGCAGATTGACTCCAAGTTGTTGATTGCATATGTATTGGAACGAACGTGCAACAAGTGCGAAATTCCTTGGGTGGTCCCTTCAACTTGAGTAACTTGATAAATTGTTGAGGCCATGTTGACAAAACTCAACACTTGCAAGAATCCCGTGAAGGATGTTGTGGAATTATAGATCAGAGGATCGCACATGGAGAATGAAACAAAGCATGAAGGAAGAGTAATGTGGAGGTGACTGTTGGATGTGTGAAACCAATAAACTTGGACGTTTCGTGGACAGGTGACGAAGAATATGGGAGGTTGACCGATGAAGTCAGGCTCATGTTTTCCTTGGGAAATTCATCAAGCGAACCAAGATTCCATGAGGGGAATGGTTGAAACAATGATGAGGCAGACCTAATGAGGACATGGGCGCCCCACCCAAGAAACAAATGCTTTGTGAAGTTGAGTGCGACGAAGGCATGCATGCTGAACAGAACGCACAAGATATGGCTTGATAGATGTGAAACCAAGGATGGGCACCCATAGAAGCTTTGGGCACCCCATCGGTGAGACAGGTTGGCTAAGTAAAATAAACGCCCAAAACGTGTGACGAACGCCTTGCGATGTGATTGGGAAAGGAAATGAACAAATGAACAAGTTTGGCACCTATAATCTAAGAGGAAATTCAGTTGGGTTGGAGCATGCACGAGATAGGGACGTACGCCCATTGAAGAGTTGGGTCTAGTTGCGAAAGTGAAAAAACGATGAAAAGTGTGTGTCGGCTTGCAAAAGAAGAGGCGCGTTGGTTGGGTCCATTTCACAGGAAAGGCACATGCCTATATAAGAAAGCGAGCAAGGAAATGGTAAGTCATCCAATGAAGGTGGTGACTTCTCTCATAATCATATATTGGTGTTCTGAGGAAGCAACCAAGGAAGGAGGGAGATCTCCCTCCCCAAGGAGCCAAGTAGATCCTGGAGGGTAACTTGTGCTGCAATGGGGAAGGTTGTACTAAGGCAGGCTGGGTGAACTCATCTAGGAAAAGGGAGTTAAGGAAGAGTGAATGTTTGTGAAGATGAGAGAGTGTCGTAGGTCGCACCGAATCTGAGGTTGCGGAAGAAAACTTGCGATGGGAACTCCACATGTCTGGAAAGACCACCGAATATGGTCAAGGAAAAAAAGGGTGCTCATGCAGTGGAAGGTCCACAAAATTCTTGGTCGTGACATATGAGTGCTCTGCAATGGAGTCTAACTGAGAGTCAAGTGCAAGAACATGAAGTGATACTTGCCAGGAGGTAGGGACGATCGCAGATTTGTAGCGAATGTTGCAAACAAAAGAATGGAAGATGAGTAGATACGTTCAACATGATGTAAGTTCTGCGACGATGACTAGTCAGGGAGAAAAACCACGAAGATGCCAGTTAATGCTGAGCCATGTGCTCGATGTTTATTATTTTGTTGTAACAAGAGTTGCGGCTTAGTTCTTTGGAAGATTATAAAGAAATGGGTTTTAGGCCAGTTCGGTTTCCCACTTATACATTTTGTCTTGTTGCTTGGCTTCAATGGTTTCTTTTACTTTCGTAGCTATGTATAAGATAATGCATACATAACATAAGTAATAAACAAAGATGCATTGAAGTAAGGCGTAGTCCAGATCAAGTAGTTTGGTGTAGATTTGTTGTCAAATGAACGATTGTGGTGTTGCATGGTGAATGGGAGCATCAGGTGATTCTGTTGCCCGACCGTAGGCTCGCCAGGCCCGTGACAGATGGTATCAGAGCCGATTTTTGTCTGAGTTAGAGATGAATCGGTGAAGCTCTTCACCACTATCACTTATGTGACAAATGGTATTAGACAGAAAATTAGAGAAGAATGTGGAAGTGGTTCTAGTGGACGATTTAGTAAGCTCTTCACCACTGCCACTTCCATCACAGATGGTATCAGAGCCGAGTTGATAGAAAATTTGGAAATATCGTTGAGCAAACAAAGTGCAGAAACTGAAGTAGGAGAGCAAGGTTAGATTGGGTGCATTGAGCATAGGTGATTGCAAGGATAGTTTCATGGTGATGGAATGAAGCTATGTCGTAGAACTGTAACAGTGAATGTAGAACTTCAAGAGTAGTCAGTGAGTTGGGACACCTTCATGACTTGTATGGCAGAATGAAGTTTGGTCGTGACGTAGAAAAATGAGAACGAATTTCTCAGTGAGAACTTTGTGTCATGCATTACATATTTGTGCATGGTGTCTTGGTGAGAAGACATTACAGGGCATGGAGATAATAGACGGGGAAGGAAGGTTTTGTTGTATGCATGGTTCGGATTGCAATTGGATACATTTTCCATCGTGTCAATTTTTTGTTGTGCACTACCGAAGAGAGGTTGGGTTAGTTGGGTTGTGATTGAGGATCGTAACTTTTGGACAGATGTCAATTAACAATAGGAGACTTTACGATCGGTTGATGTGCATCGTGTCCTAATTCTGAGGCATTGTAGGGTGCAAAGATAACATATGGAAGAATGGAATATGGGTGTGGTTTAGAGCCATGATGAAAGTGACTTAGACAAATTTCAGAAATCACAATGTTTCGGTTGGAGGCTTGTGCAGACCGTCCTGGGTGCACCTCACCAAGACATATCTGCAGCATTTGTATGAGGCATCCAAACTCAAAGACAGGATTATGAGAGGAAACCAAGTTGGGAGCATGAGAATATTGGGACCTAGATGAATTTTTAACTATGCATACTTGGCCCATTTCGTGAAGCAGCTAGGACAAGCTTTGGTAGGTAGGTTGTTAGTGGAACTGTGACCTGATTCATGAATGCAACCAAGGAAGGAATGAATGGTAGAAACCATGAGGTTCTGTTTCAAGGAAGATAGAAGTGAAAAGAAGGGAGTCGTTCAAGAAGTCTATCAAGAACTACAATGGGCATGATGCGTGACAAGAAATTTCAGGACGTTTGTCAGTGGTATGGGACATCGGGTTGTTGGTGGTATGGGACATCAGGTGCACAAATTTTCTTGGGGAGCTTGGCTAGCACAGATTCACTCAGATTTGTTGATTGGCAACTGTGTTGGCATGAATGGGAAACAGGTGCAAAATTCCTTGGGTGGTCCCTTCGACTTGAATAACTTGATAAATTGTTGAGGTCATGCTGACAGAACTCAACACATCCAAGAATCCTATGAAGGATGTTGTGGTATTATAGATCGAAGGATCACACAGGAAGAATGAAATGAAGCATGAAGGAAGAGTAATGCGGAGGTGACTTTTGGATGTGCGAAACCAATACACTTGGACGTTTCTTGGAGTGAAGAAGAAGATTGGAGGTTGACCGATGAATCCAGGCTCATGTTTTCCTTAGTAAATTAATCAAGCGAACCAATATTCCATGAGCAGCATGGTTGCAACAACGATGAGGCAAACCCAAGCGCCCTACAATATATAGGAGGATAAAATAAAGTGAATTTAGTTGGTCGTACAAGTGGCATTCATGCGATGATGTCCTTGATTTTTTGAATATCTTGGATTTGAGATGAGTTGAGTGTGACGATCAGTGAACATGACAACAACTTTCGCAATAGAAATGAAGGAATATTTCATTTTTAGGAAATGATGTAGCAACCCAAGACAAGGAAGGTGCCTTGGCGAGAATTGCATGGATGAGTAAAGTTTCCGATGGGAGGAGATCAATTTGACTTGGAGGTGTGCCTTTGTAAAAGAAATGATTCCTAGACCGACCATCCAACTATTCATCACTTGCACAAGATAATGCACAAAAACATGGCAAGGGGGTCATACTTCAAGCACAACAATCCATTGGTGAAAAAATTGGTTTTTGCATAATAACTTCATGGAAAACTTGGATAGAAATGAAGGGGAAAGTGTGATCTTGTCTTCATTTTTTGGTTTGGATGAGGTGATAATGATGTAGAAAAAATAACTAATTTCTGACCTAAAGACACACATCTCAGGACTTGTGCATGATAGTTGGATTAACCACCTAAACCAGTACAAGAATTGGGGTGCGCAATGTACAGATGAATGAAAGGAATGGTTGAAGTATGGATGTAGCAAAAGTCATGAAGGTTCAAAACTTATATAACTTTATGTTTTGGTTGAGGTTGTGATAGAAATTGAG
>JASDQU010106713.1:172372-185232 GCA_032191745.1 Picea mariana | reverse complement strand
TCTCCAATATGTGGAAAAAGTTAAAAAATGCAAGAGCTAATCCCCCATGAACTTGTCAATTGCAGGATGTATGTTCATTGAAGAGAGAGGGAGCATGAGGACATTGATTTTCTGGTTGGAGAGGACCATGATGCTACCACTGCATTGGCTCAATGTAGTTTATTGAAATTATTCCAGTGTCCATTCATGCGGGCACAATCGAGGTTGTTGAACGCCTTAGTAGATTACTAGCACCCGGATGCAAAGGCAATCATGCTTGAGGGACAGTCGTTGACTCCAACGACTGAAGATATCTATTTTTTGACTAGCCTCTCAAGGAGAGGGGAGCTAGTCAACTTCCTTACTTTTCCTTCCGGGCCTCACAACATAGCGGATTTGATTGGACTCCATTGTGAAGATGGCACAGACAAAGTGGGCATGCAAGTGCCAATAAACAAGATTACAAACCTATCACTGAAAGTGATATTTTTTCTCATTGGGCGGATCAATGGATCCGAATCTCTACATCAAGCTTCTCTAGCACACATGAATTGTGCGGTTCAGTGCTTAAATGCACAAGTTTTCGACTGGAGTACAACTTTACTGGATTGCATGAACAGGTAGCTGACAGAGTGTCATATGCGCAGACATAGGAACTTTGGGTTCAAGACTATTCTTTGATCTTTCTTTTTTGAGAAGGTACCCATATTAGTCCATGGGAGACAGTACGAGGGCACATAGCCTCTACTCTAGCAGTAAACAGATGGGTGGTGTTGTTGCCGCGACATGGGGGAGGGAGTACTGTTGAGGCCTTCGATGACAAGTTTTTTAACTGGTGGTCTCGGTAGATTCCGATGATAGAGGACTACCCCTATGCCGGGATTGACTTCTCCAGGGACCCAAACATGGGTGTACCTCTCGGAGTGGAGTGAGGAGAGCTAGGTATGCTTGTTTTTTTTAAAGTTATTTAATTTTTATTTCTTTTTATATATATCATTTTTTTGTGTATACCAGAGTATCTGACAACTATGTATCTGTGGATGTACATATATGGGACCAGTGCATCCAGCGGACTTCACGAGGACTAGGAAGCATCCTCGACCAGAGGTAGGGCCAGCCACAGCCAGTGGACCAGAAATAGTAGGGGGACCTCTAGCTGGAGAGGCTGAGAGAGTATTGAGGCAGGTAGAGTAGAACCTTACCGCACTCACTCGCATAGTCCTGATGGAAGAGATCGAGGACTTGCCACCGTCTATGCAGACTCACATTGTTGGGGTACCACGAACCTGGTTCCAGCTCTTTTGGCATTTGTCCAACGTCGTTGTTCACTATGGCAGGGCCAACAGGCCCCGCCCTTAGCTAGGCTAGACTTATTACATGCCAAGAGCACTGTTTGTATATTTTTGAGGGCATAAGCCCCGTGACTCTGACTGGACCTATTTTTGAGGCGCTTGTGCCCACCCATGTACTCTGATATTTTTGATATATATATGTGTGTTTTTTATGTCTTTTTCAGTCATATGGATTGCATCTATTTTACAAATGTATTTACATGTGTGTGTGTGTGTGCTTTTTCTTACATGTGTGCAATATGTCAATCTAATATATGATTAGCTAGAGTATCTATAACTTGATTCAATCTCCTAGGAACATGGATATACATAATGTAATCCAAGCTTCGTCCTAAGAGACGTACCCTAAGGAACCATTGGTGTAGAGTAGGATCATAAACGTGGTACACCCCATTTAACTGAGACACGACCAACTGAGCATCTAAATAGACCTGGAGGTGAGAGATACTATGCAACAAAGCGTCACGAAGCAACTCTATAATTGCGATGTATTGTGGTGTCACCTAAACAGATACCTCCTGAGGATAACAACTAGCCTTAAGGTGTAAAAATCACCCAAGTTGCGGAAGCAAGCCTCCGAGTGTGTCGGCTAGCACCGTCCGCAACCCAACGAACACCTCTGCTTCCCTTGACATCTGCCATAGTGAAAAATATGAGATCAAAAATGACATGTCCATAAAACTGAAAAGACAAAAACTAAAAAAAAAGCTAATGTACAAGAACTATACATATGTACAAGAATTCACCCAAGGTAATCCACCTACGAGTAATACTTCTTCAGGTAGATCCCATTTCTAGGCTCTACCAAATCATTTCCCTCAAAGTCCACCAAACGATAAGTGCCTTTATTTAGAACTTATTTCACGATGAAGGGTCTGAACCACATGGGTTTGAACTTGCCTGCTCCCAGGGGGTCCTTATTTTGGTCATAGACTAGGACAAGGTCACCTTCAGAGAAAATCTGAGGACGAACGGACTAATCATAATGACACTTGACTCATTTTTTGTGAGACTCGTTAGCCAAGGTTGAATCTTGATGCTACTCATCGAGCTACTCAAGATATAATAAATGCTCTTCAAGCGGTGAAGTATCTGGCAATAACTGTACTGCCAACTTTAAAGACAGGATCTGGCACTCTATAGGCAATACTTCTTCTAGCTCGTAAACAAGTTGAAAATGTGAGAAACTGGTTGCAGTCTTAACAGACGTTCGATAAGCCCATAATGCCGAGTACAACATCAAATGCCAATTTGACTTGGCCAAATTGATCGTTCGCTGAAGAATAGTCTTAAGAGATTTATTCATAGCTTCCACCTGACCATTCTCTTGTGGGTAGTAGGGTGATGAATGTTCTTGCCTCAACTTAAGCTTTGATGTTAACTTGGTCATCATTTTGTTCTGAAAGTGACTACCATGGTTAGTGACAATCTCTCTCGAGACGTCGAACCTTGCTATTATCTGGTTGAACAAAAAGAGAGCTGCAGTCTCTCCATCATCTTTGAACATTGGCATAGCTTCGACCCACTTTGTGAAGTAGTCTACTGCTACGATGATATAATGATGCCCCCTTGCTGAAGGACGGTTGCATGTATTGTAATCAATCCCCCACTTGGTGAAGGAACCGACTGTGATGATGGGAAACATGGGAGCGGGGTGTGCCCTCATCTTTTGAGAGAAGATCCGACACGGGTGGCACTTATTGACCGATTCAACACAATCTTTGATTAATGTCAGCCAAAAGTAACTATCTCATAGAATCTTTTAGGTTGTTTCCAACCCACACAGATGAATGCCACATGCTCTAGTGTGGCAATCATTAAGCATGATTTCTTCTTCTTCATGAGTGAGACATCGGCGAAGGATGCAATCTACACCTCGACGATACAAAGTGTCCTTGAGTATGAGATAGTTCTTGACCTGATGGCATATACGACAATGCTCATCATGAGAAGCAGAGGTGGGGAACTTCAAAGTCTGGAGATAGACCAGTATATCTCCATACCAGGGATTTGAAGATGCGATCAAAAACATGTCTCCTTTAATAGGCGACTCTCCGGGTATAACATCACTTGACTCAACAGGAAGTTCTAAGATGAGTTCTGCAAAGACCAGTGACTTTTTGGATTTTGCTGAAACAAAATCTAAGTCAAATTCCTAAAGGAAGACTATCCATCTACTCATCTTTCCGCAAATTACCTGTCATGTCAACATGTATTGAAATGGATTCACAATGACAATGATGGTGGTCTTGCAAAACAAGATATAATGACAGAACCATTGGACAACATGAACTACTACCAACACAAGTTTTTCAACGTGGGAATAATTGAGTTCCGGTCCAACCAGGCCTCGGATCAGGTAATAAATCACATATTCTGAGAGAAAATCATCCTCTTGAACTAAGACCATACTGATGGTCAAATCTGCCACAGCCAAGTACAATAAGAAATCTTTATTGTAATTGGGTGGCCGAAGCATAGGGGCAGTCGTGAGGGTGCATTTCAACGCTTCAAAAGAGCATTGAGAAGCTTCATCCCAATGAAAAGGAATGTCCTTCTTCATTAAATGCATAAATTCCTTTGCGATCTCGGCATAGTTTACGATGAAACGCCGTAAAAAGTTCTCTTTTCCCCGTAAACTCTTAAGCTGAAGGATTGTGTGCAGGGGAGAAAACTGAACTATTGCCTCAAATTTGAGAGGATCGACCATGATCCTTGTTTTTGAAACTGTGAAACCTAGCAGATGACCTAACGTTATGTAAAAACTACACTTGTTCGGATTCAAGCGGATCTGGTAGTTGCGACATCGCTCAAAGATAAGTCAAAGGTGTGTGGGATGATCATCTCTCTTACGAGATCCTGATGCTAAATCATCAAGGTAGGCCTTGACTATATGTTTGAGATCGTGGAAAGAAAAAGGCATGGCCCGCTGGAAGGTAGCTCTAGCATTTTTCAAACCAAAAGGCATCTTATGATAAGAGAATGTACCCCATGGGAAAATGAAAGTGGTTTTGTGTTGGTCTTCAGGTTATATTTGTATCTGATTGTATCCCGAAAAACCATCCATTGAAGAAAAGGCCTTGGAACCTGCGCATTCATCGACTATCTGGTCAATAAATGGAGTGGGGAAATTATTTTTTGGGCAGGCCTTATTTAAATCATAGAAGTTCATACATATGCGAATCGTACCCTGTTTTTTGTTGACTGGAACGAGGTTTGACACCTATTCTCCATGATGCCAAGGGTTCTGGAGATATCAATAGGTATCATTTCAATGATGGTTCCCATATTACCCTTAGCATAAACACCGTGTGTAACCAAGGGATTGATAGGAAAAGACCTATCTCCAGTCATAGTCAAAGTGAATTATCCTGCTTCAATTCTTCTTAACTCTGGGAGGAAGTAAGATATGTGATGGAGATCATCCTAGGGTATGTCCGGACTAGTCATTGCTTCAATAATCACTTTGTATGAGGGAAAGACTAAGTCTAAAGAACCAGTATTGGTAAGGGAATCTTGATCCCAAGTAGGTTCTAGAATCGGATCTAACTCCTATGCGGGAGTTGGATTGTGGTTGGCAGAATCTTGCTGGATTATTGAGTACGTAAATTCAGTCATGGATAAGGGCATGGCCATGCCATGGTGCCCTGTCCCTTCCATCATGGCTGATGGGGAAGGAAGAGTCCACGGATCATTGAAGTAAGTCGTAAGAAATGACGAGACTTGAAAAATATCAACCTTAGGCTGGTCTGATATGAACTTAACATCACCAGAAGGAGGCGGGTAATTGAAAGTACCCATCAAAGGTGGGCACAAACCAACCGCTATTTTCAGGATGTTGGGTTGAGGGTTATCAATCATTGGGACTATGGATGCCCCCGATGAAGGGTCAAGACAGAAAAAATACAATTGATCAATGGTCATGATCCGGCCCTCGTGTGGAAACAAAAAGACCCAGAAAAATATAGCGACTACTGCTTGCATGGCCTAGGTCCAACTCACTCCTAACAAGAGATTGTCGTCAAGAGATGCATCGACCACTTCAACCTCGACACACACGGTCTTCCCCCCTAATTGCACGAGGAAAGAGGGGATGATGCCATGTGGTCAGAATGAACGACTATCGAAAGCAATAAGAAGAGTAGGTGATGGAGAAAAAATGGGTTGGGTGATGGCCTTCCAACATGCCAAAGACATCACGCATGTTGAGGTGCCCTCATCAACCACCGTGCAGAAAATGTTTTGAGTAAAATTTTTTGTGGTGTAAGCCACTACTATCTGAAATGCTACATGGCAAGGGAGATGAGGTTTTAAGTTGGTAGTATCAAGCATGATCGTACCCATATTACAAGTCTTAGAAGACCCTAAGGTGGCTAACAGTGCCTTTCTCTGGGATGGGCAGCTCTGGAGGACCGCCAAAGAAAACATCACACAAGGGTTTTGAGACAAATCCTCCACCACATAGTAGTTATGGCCTGCTCTTGCATTTGGATTATGAGAATCTTTCTTGAACACACCTTTTGGGATGTGTGTCATTGTTTCTCCCAATGTCTTCTCGATCTGGAGAGGAAGAGGTGGGTTTTCGGCTTCTTTACTCTTCTTAGAGGTGTTTGGAATTCTGTAATCATGCGTTGTAGTTGATATATAGTCATAACCTTTCATCATATACACATTCATGGATGAAGAATTACTTGAAGACAAAGGGGTTCCTTGACTACCCCCATCCGTGCTCGGAGAGGCTTGAGTTAAATTTTTCCCATGTTGAAATGGGTTCGTTAACACAGCAGGCTACCGCTGCACCAATAAATTTTGGGCCTCTGCAAGCTGAGGGCATTGGTGAGTTGAGTGGTCTTCCATGCTCAAGTTACACAGATACTTCAACTTCCTCTTTTCTGTGTTGCCCCTGCCAACATTATTGGTAGGCTTCTTATCCCCCTTACCCTTCTTTCATTGTTTCTTCTTTCCGTCAGGCTACTGGGTGGCCTTCAAGTTTGTTGATTACACACTGTGTACATCTAACGTTTGGGTAGGGGGGACAACCAGACCAGTGGTATGGCTGGCTGCTTTTTGTTATATTGACAATTGCTACAATTGTTTTGACAATTGATCAACGGGCTTCATTTTTGCTGAACCAAAAATACCATCGGCATGTGGTCCAAATCTCTGTCTGGTCTTATCAAGCATTGAATGTGGTGCATCTGGAAAATTTTTGTAAAGTAAACCAGACTGAGAGTAAATCAACTCTAGTTGTTGAGCTCTCATTATTGCGTCTTCCTCAGAAAAAACTTCCGACATTGCGATGTCTTTGTATAACTGGGGTACCAAAGACTTAAGGAATCAGTCAAGCAAGAAAGTTGGTGGGACTGTCACTTTTATCAAACTCTTCTAGCGTCTCCATTCTTGGATGTGATCAAAGATATGCTCCACCTTTGCCTGCTCAAAGTTGGCTAGTAATTCAGTGTTGGCATCATATTTCATAGGTAACTGGAAATGGTTTAAGAAAGCCATTGCCAATTCGCTGAAGGAAGAGGATCTCAAGCAGTTGAGCTCAATGTACCATTTCACAACACTCCCTATGAGAGTGCATTGAAACAAACACAACTGTACAGAGTCGTCTTTCAATGAATTGGATGAGCACCATAGATGGAAGGTGGTCACATGATCTCCTGGATCTTGATTAGGCTTAGCTTTGAACTTTGGAATGTCCAAAGCAAACTTGGTCGACATAGTTGGCCAATGCGGATCATGACAGATAGGGTCATTCAATAACCTTGTAAAGTATGGCAAATGAAAAGTTTCTAGAAACAGTAGTTTGGGTTGTTGATTATAACCATGGAAAAAGGATCCTGGAGTTTGAATGGAACTAGGTTGCCATGAAAAGTTAGGTTGCTGGCCAGTGTTTTAGTAAAAACCATGGCCATGACCAGTTTATGGATTTTGTGCTTGATGAGACATCATCGGCTGACTCCCGTAATAGGACGTAGAAGGTTGGGCTTGCATTGCATTCCAAGGATTATGGGAAGGGTTGCCCCCTACCGATCCGTCGGGCATAGGTCCTGAGCCTTGCCCGGGGTTCCATTGGATATGGAAGGGGCTTCCCTTGGTTGACACCGCTAAAAAGGGAACTGATCCCTGCCATGGATTTGAAGGTCCTTGTGAGGAATGAATTTCTGGGTTTTCCAACTGTGCAGGAATAGTAACCTGCATAGGAATTTGTTGTCCATAATCAGGGTTGCCCCCAGTCGAGACGGTAGCTGACAAGAAAGCGTTGTTACCAAATACATCGAACAAAGAGAATGACGTCGATCCTACTGACATGCTATAAGAAGGAATTCCTTGACTACCTATTACAAACGAGCTAAATTTTACGTTCGGCCCAGCGAAATGTTGGTGAGAACCGCCAAGCGAAGGGGATGAAGGAGGTATATGACCCCCTCTGTAAGGGAAAGCATTATAGGAAGTTGAAGTGCCCCCCATGGATTCTTGCAGAGGAGCATTAGAGATTCCTTCCCCCAGACCTAAAGTCTATATAGTGGAGTAGGAAAGGGCAGAGTTCGTATCGAAGCTAGGTATCCCATATGAGAACGAAGGGCCTATCGCACTCTGGGTAAAAGGAGCAGTAATCGGTGCCATAGATGGAAGCAGACCATTTTCTAAGGTAGAGGTGGTCAATACCATTGTAGTCCAAACTGACTATGGTCGGTTAGGAGGTAGATCACCTCGTGTAGTGACAGCCGTAGAGGAAATATGAGAATTCCATGAAGAAGTTGCAACATTTGTATCCATTGCTGCTTTTGACACTACTTGGTACTCGTAAGGATAAACCTGTACGATAACAGGAACGGATAGATCAGTGTTCAGAGGATCATACAGACCAAGAGTGTCTGCTCCAAGGTTTGAAATGGGTGCTTCCTCTGTAGTGGAATTTTCTTCTCTCGGAGATGGGTCGGGCATGTTAACTCCTCAAATAAACTGGTGGATTTATTTGCTTTTTTAGATGATAGGTTGTAACCTCAAGTCATTTTTGAGTTTTTATAGTTGCAAAACTTAGGTTTCGGTTTTTGTCTTAGAAAATAACGTGATCCATGAAGTCTTCTTTTTCAAAATTTGCATAATTCACTTTCAACAACTAACATATGTCCAAAAGTTGAGTGTGCATTGTGGAAAGTGTCGACTTTCAGCAACTAAGGAGCACTTTTCATTAGTTGATGCACTGTTGAAAGTGGTGAATTTCAAAAGGTCCGACAATAAAGTTCGTGGGTGGCGCGCTGTTGAAAGTACATACTTTCCGTAGCTATGGAGCAGTGTTTGCAAGGTCACGCGCTGTTGAAAGTGCATACTTTCCACAGCTAAGGAGTGCTTTTTACAAAGTGGTGCGCTATTGAAAGTGCATACTTTTCGTAGCTAACAGGGGTTTTCCATGGGGTCACGTGCTGGCGTAAGTAGAAAGTATGAACAACTGACAGAGGCGTTTTCCACGGGCGGTTGTTGAAGAAAGCGGGAATCACGTGCGTGATATCCACGTCTGAAGGTAATGATGATATGATCATCCCACGTCAGGAAAATCCAAAGCATGTGCTGATGAGAGTGGGTAATGATAGAAACTCAATTATGCATGTCAGAATAGGACTGTAATTTGAATCCGGCCCAGAACTCACGCCCAACACTCATGGCATCCGGGATGGAAAGTTCGAGTTCGGTGATGCAGGTACAGAGGAGGTACCGCCAGCCTGACAACATCAAATCAAACAGTGGTTTCCATATCACAAATCGTCTCTAGAAGTCTTTTGAAGTTTCATTTGTTTCAAAATAGAGCCGAAGCCTGAACTGCTTTCAACAGCGCAGAACCTCGACTTGACTGGTAGTTATAGGGGTTACAAATTATCGGGATTTGCGAGCTACAGAATGGTGAGAAAATGCAGTGGTGCTCTACTCAAGAGAGAGCTAGATAACCTGTCCTTTTTACATACACATCCCGAAGTCCAGAAGCATTTTTCGAATGCAGGGTGTATGGAATTCGTTGAAGGATTGCAAGTTGGTTGCCACCAGGCTACAGCAGAAGCCTTTGCCCAGACTTTCGATGGCAATAAAGCTCGCGTTGGGTCCATGGAAATTAGAGTGGATGAGGCTGTCATTGCCACAGCTACAAGTTTACCAAGAACCGGTCAGAGCTGGTTTAAAACCACTGCTCCCAAAAATTTGGATTTCAGAGTTTACTTGAAAGAGGGGTACATGCACAAAGCATGGAAAAAAGGTATGCTAGTTTCATATCTAGATGAAGAATGGCATGAATTGTTCAAAGGTATCCAATTGTACATTACCTCGGAGGGAAGATATGATAAACTGATGATGTACCACTTCAAACTACAGAATCATTTCATAGGCAAGACCCCTATTAATTTGCCTTATTTCCTATATCAAAGTTTGACTAAGGTTTGCAAGAGGATTAGAGCTCAACCCTTGAGCATGAAAATTACTCTGTGTCACATCGGCCTCATAAAATTGATTATCTTGGAGGAATTGAAACAACAGGGAAGAAGCTGGGAGCACTTTCTTTTCTGGGAAGGTTTTGAAATCCAGAACCAGACTGCAAATGAACAGATGAAGGGTTCAAAGAAACAATCATCTCCTAAAAGAAGTTCAAGAAAAGAAGGACCTTGCCAGGACCTCCAGAGGACAGAATATCTGGAATGAAGCCTCACAGGTTGAAGAGAAAGTTAAACTTTGATCCAACCACAGAAAATACCACATAACAGAACACGGGGCATTTTACAGAGCAAATTACAGGGAAGAGAACCAATATACTAAATTTTCCCTATTCAGATTCAGAATCAGAGCAGCAAGATCAATGCCCTGTCATCAAGAGTTCTAAGCAGTCAGCTGAGTGTGCACAAAACTATGAAACCTTCAATCAAACAGAACAGGGAGAATCATCAAAAAACCCCAAATCAAAGAAGTCTCAGAAGATCAAACATCTCAAGGAGGTAATTGCCCAGCAAGAGGTCTTGGAGCGGGTGATTAAAGAAAGGTATAAGAAGTTATCTGATAAATTTTCCAAGACCAATGTTGTGTTCAAAAGATTGGCTAAGGAAAGTGTTAGAGAGAAGAAGAGGAAGAAAAAACTCACCAAAGACTACAACAGCTTGTGGTGGCTTTCCAAACTTCTCAAAAGGTAGATAAGGAGGTTGAAACAAAAACTAAGCCAAAAACCTCATCCAAATCTGAAGGTACTCACTCAAGTCACCGTTAATATGCAAGGTGAGAAATCGGATACCCACTGATTTTTGTTTGAAATCAAATTTTGGAGGTGAAAACTCATTTTGAGCGCAATCGGGACTTTCCCCAGCGCAAAGCTATTATTCTATAACCCGTTAGCTATGGAAAGTGACAGCTTTCAACGGCTAACCTGTGAAAAAATTAAACGGTTGCACTATTGAAAGATGGGAAAGTAATTTTCGAAGCCAAAGACAAGATAGTTCATTCCAAATAGGTTTTGAAGGGATTCCAGTGTATCAGTGGGCTATCAGATCACATGCAAAGGGTTCAACATCAAAGGTTTGAGTGAATTTTGGTAACAAATGCAAAACCATTTCCTCAAAAATCGACCATGAACATTGGGAGATCCAACTGTCAAAGATAGGTGTCCTGTTATTCTTCAAAACATTACAGAGATCAGGAGCTGAAGGATGCAGCTGGCGATTTAGGAGATTGAAGACAGTTCGACTTTCTAGTTTAGTTGTTAAAGACTTTACTTCCAAGTTGTTTAGATAGAATTGAGTTGTCTTTATTAAATACAGATCCCTGTTTTTAGGATCTGTAAAAACTATTTGTAAGACTATAAATATCTATTTTTGAGACGAACCAAGGGTTCGATTTTGGGTTCTACAATGCTGCTACTGTAATCAAAAGACCTATTCTTATTATATGAAAAATTGCAAGCTTCCTTCAGTTGTGCTGTCAGATTTTTCTCCTCTGTTCTCTGATATCTTATGAGTGAAAGTTCTTTATTGATGCTCGTTCAATCTGCATGTGACTGTCATCTCACTGGTTGATTGATTTAGTTGATAATCATAAGTTATTTCCTTGGTTATTAAACCCATTGTGCTTGTTTATATGAGTATAATCTGGTTCAATAGTTGTTTTCCTCTTTCATTTAATCAAACCTTGTCTGACTGCATTATTAGAAGGCCTTGTGAGATTTTATATTTCTAGACAGTCTTGAACACACAGTCCAGTCCCTAGATATTCATCTTGATCCAAAAACCACATCAAATATTAAGAAAATATTTCCAAAAAGAGTAAGTTACCAGGCATCTCTGACTTACAGCCTAGGAGAGTTTCCTGGAGTGATAACAGGGCATAGTTTCTTGTGACCTGGTCACCTCAAATGATCCTTGCTGGTCTAGTCTTCACCTTAGTGGTGGCAAGGGTGGCTCAAGATTAACCGGCGGCATGCCAAGAAGCCTTTGTGATCGACAGAGCTCCTGATCCTCCACTGTGTGAGAAGATCAATGATAGACTAGGGATTTCTATTAATTTTCAAGAACCAACACACACTAGAAAAAGTCCCTATGAGATAAAACAAGCAATCACTAGCTAGTTGGAAGAACAGTTACACCAACCAACACTAGAGCAACTTACCGGTGCAAGTGAAACTCGAATACAGAATCACCCTCCAGGTATACTTTGCAAAGTGTGGCCTGATGTCTGTCCTAGGTACCTTGGTATACCCCCACAGTCACCTATGTAAGTACCTAAAATAAAGGCAAGTAGGTTTCCAGTGCGCAAACAGTCACCAGGCGGGTATAGTCAACTGTTGGGTGGACCGCAATGAGAAGGGTATCAAGCCCAAAACATATCAAGGGTATCGAAAGAAAGTTCTCTAAAAGACAACTGAGGACCTCGAATGGATTTGAGATCCACGAATCTCCATGGAAAATGCAATCAATAGAATCACAAGATAAGCCCTCTATATGTGTTCCCCACTACGTGACCTCATTTTTATCCCCTGTGTTAGAGGGGGGTCCCAAATAACTTTCATGATACTGGACTTTTTAGCACTCCCTAGCACAGACTCTTATGTTTGTGTTTTTGTAGCCTTGAAGAGTTTCCTCTCCAATCCTAAATCAAGGCTCTAGCCTAGACTATTTGATGGACCCTACAAACATAAAGTCTATATGATTTTAACTCATCGTTAATTTTAGTGGCTGCTGTAAGTTAAAAGGAATGAAAGTGAAACGAATGATGTGTTTAAGAGATGAAAGAGAAGAGCATGCAATGAACTGAAAACAAACAGAAAGCTGGAAATGCAATAACTTCTTATTCACAAGTTCTGATTTGTGCATTTAAACTCTTTAACCAACTTTTCAAACTACTATTATTTTTCTAAGATCTTTGAATAGAAAACTAAAAAAAATATTTCTCTCGAATACAAGCTACTTATTGTTCTAAGTAAACAACCAAGAACTTACAAAAGCATTCTTTTTCCTGATTATCAATGCAAGCAATCCACTACTTAACCAAACAAAG
>JASDQU010106713.1:153771-172364 GCA_032191745.1 Picea mariana | reverse complement strand
TTCAAAATGCTTCAAAAATAAGAAACCTGAAAATGCATTCTTTTTATTTACTTCTAAAGCAAGTGAAAGGGAAAAGTGAAAACAAGACTAGACCCATAAATGACTTCTGGCCCTACAGTGGGTCAAAGGGAGTCACTGACCAAACTCAAAAGGCTGATTAGATAAGACTCACAGACTTGTCTGAAAACCAAATGGCAAAAAAAACAAAACCAACTTTAAAAAATAAAATCTTATCTTAAGGTCAAACCTAAACTGTTGATTGTTACCACAGAGACCAGGAATGGATCAAGGAAACCCACGAGAAGTACTACTTATAATAGGGAAGAGGATGACTACCTCTTAAAAAACAATTTCCTCATTCACAGACACACTACTAACACTTTAGTAGCAAGCATATGTACGCGGGTTGTCTAAAGTTAGGGCGCGTACGTACACTAGCAGGCCCACTACAGGCCATGTATACCTCTGTCGCTTTTGAAAAAACAAATGAAAACTCAACAGTCTAGCAAACCAGGCAGGGAGTACTGGTATTGAAAACCAGAATCTCTTAAAGACATAGAACTTACTTTGATCAAACAAAGCTAATCTAAAGTCAAATCTAAGCTATGTACTACAACAACAAAGACCCTGAACTAGATCTAGAAAACCCCTGAGAAGGACAACTTCCGCCAGGAAAAAGGATGACTGCCTCTTCTTTTTAAAAAATATTTGTTGACCTCAGGCACGCTACTGATACTTCAGCAACCAACGTATGTATGTTGGTTGTCTAAAGTCAGGGAACATATATACGTGGGTAGGCCTTATACCAGTCGTGTATACCTCTGTGAATTCCCGAAAAAGAAAAAGAAAAGATTCAAGCCTTTAGGCAAGGAGTACTAGTATGGAAAACCAGAATCCATGACAGACTTAGACTCTTGCAGAAACTAAAAAAAGGTAATCAAACCAATTTAAAATACCCAAAATAGTATCCCTAAGAAACCCTAGAGATTTCCCTAGTACGGTCGCCAATTCTATTGTGGGTGGGAAATTCCCTACGGACTAAGCATTAAGGGTTTAGTAATGCATGCAGAAAATGACCTTTGAAAGCCTCCTACTTTTTTCTACTATCCCAACATAGACCCCACATTCATGCATAAAACACAAGGATAAAAGGATCCGGTAACTCTACCTTAAATTCCATGTTTGATGTCGATCCTTTTGTGTTCGATTGCTCCTTGACTGCAAATCTCCTCCCAAATCTAACCTACATTCATAAACAGACAAACAAAGAACTACGAACATGCATCTCATATATAAATTAGTGGGTTAGAGGTTTTAATAAAATATAATCGAAACTTGAATATTAAACACCTCATATGGCGAGACAGGAAAAGTAATTCTTTCTATTAACTTCACAAAAGTAACTTACAATGTTGAAATCGGCCACTACTCTATGAATCTATTCCTAGGCTCCTCTTCAACTATGCACCAGCTGCTAACACACATGCTTCTCCTCTTCAGTGAAATCACAAAATGGTTGCAGAATCTTGGGCCAAGGGGAATACAAAATAGGGCAGAGTTTCTTTGCTATTATTTTCTTTTTTTTTTAAATGGGACCCCTACCTCTTCTTTTATAGGCTAAAAGAGGGTAGCTATCCGGTTGAATGATTGGTAATGGGTGGTCAAATGATTTATGCAATTTACCTAAAACTCTTTATTACGTCGACAACTTTCTATTTGTTTGTGCTTTTGTCAGTATACGCAGGCTGTAATGGGTCAGCAAGCATATATACGTGGTCTGTAGTGGTGCAGAGCATGTATGCCTTCAAAAAGATGGTTTTTAGAAGAGCAGTTTAATGGTGGCTTGAAAAAAAATGGCAAATGGGATGGCCTGATGCTAGGTATGCATGTCTGGTGAAAATTAGGGTTATAACAATGGGAGTGCCATGTGCAACATACATTCTCTAGATCGTACTTCTCTGTGAACTAAGTTGATTTGATCTGTTAGGACACTTATTCGAGAAGGGATAAGTGGGTTTGGGATTATAGCCCAACGTCCCTTGTGGAGAGAACATGAGGGCACATCCCTTATGGAGAGCACAAGAGGACATGTCAAAGGAGTTTACCTTTATGTCACACACTATGGGGAGTTGACCCTAGTGTTTCTAGAGGGAGTAGCCTATAGAATTCTACATGAGAGTGCCATATGTGATAGACCTTTTTCTACTACAATGGTTGTTTACCACTAGAGGAGACTATGTGTCTCTGGATAGTAGTTGTGTACTACTACAGTGGTTGTGTACCACTAGCCATGATTGTGTTTCACTAGATAGTAGTTGTGTGCTACTAGCAGTGGTTGTGTACCATTGGATAGTAGTTGTGTACTACTATGGAAAGATACATCCCTAGCTAAGAGAGAGTTTTGATGTTTCAGCATCACGTGGACCTTCTCCTAGATTGGGCTACAGACCAAGGGAGATAAGATACATTTATCATAAATGTGCACTTGTGGTAAATGGGCCCAAGCGTAGTCCTTTATTGATCATGACAAGGAATAATATGGACTTGAGGTGCTTTCCATGTGTCAGTTAGCATCACGCTGGAATTCACTCATAGGTGTGTACCTATGGTGAATTATCATGGTGTGGTCTTTGTCCTAGTCATGGTGATTTGACAAGGAATGACAAATAATGAAGATGTTATATGATATTACATGCGGACCTAGAGTGAGCCTAATCTTAGAGAGAGTTAATTGGCTCAAAGGGAGAGATGAAGAAGGAGTTTCTCCTCATTTCAGGTGGGAGAGAGAAGTCTCCCAAGACTGACAGACAAGTGTCATGAGTCCAAGGTGAAGTTTGTATACTTTAGAGATAAGCTTGGCATGATGCAAAACCTCTCCCTCATTGAGAGGGAGTGTTGATGTTTGGACAACATCAGGAAGACTTTCTCTTAGATTAATAATTAATAATATAATTATTGATTATTAAATACTATATATAATAAGTAAATGATAATAACAAAGAGTTATTGATTATGCAAGGGATGCATCCTTTCATGGATGGTCACCATATGTTCCCTATATATGGAACACTCATCATTGTAATAATATATCGATCATATCTCATATGAAGAAAAAAACCACCAAATAGTTGATCTTTCACTAAAAAAATAGTTGCGTAATAGGTTGCATTATCAACAAAAGATAAACTAAAATAATAGCTAAAAGAAAAAGGAAATGTACATTTCACACATCACAAAAATTTGCATCCAAGATAAGATTAAAACACATACAAATTTGGGCAAGGAAACACAACTGTCATCAATATATATTCACTAGGTGGAGAGCTTTACAACCATATGAGTAGGTCCAACCAACTCTGCTACTTGAATTTTTCACCAAAAAATGAACCCTTCAACAATACAAAAACTATCTATTTATCATTGTTTGCATAGAATTTCGACCATCCTGAAAACTAAATATCAACTCTACATAACTACCTAAACACAACTCATTTACTTGAGTATATCTAATTGAGAACATAGTCTTGACAAAATTTAACTTAACCATAACAAAATTTGGTTTATACCAAACAAAAATGAACACTTATTGTGCTTTGACACTAATGTCTTGAACCTAGAATAACTAAACATTTACAAGTGCAAAATACTTCTACTGTCTAAGATCGAGTAAAATAACCCTTAACAAAAAAAATGTGACATATGAGAATGATTGGAACTGTGCCTTGGTACCCACATGCATTCCAGCTGGAGACTAACTGGGAGATATCTTGATTAGTTGGAATCATCCTCAGACTCTCCCTCCTTAACAACAACATTCCACTTCAGATTATCTCCTTCAAGAAGAAGTAGGTTTTCTGATGCTTTCTTTGCAATTTTGGATACTTCTTCTACATCTTAGAATGATGCTTCTCCAATTCTTGATTCTGTTGTTGCAAGGTTTGAATTTTCATCTTTAATTTTTTCACTTAGTGATTGTCATTTACAACTTCATCGACCTCTTCTTTCTCTTTCCTTTCTCTTTCAACCTCTTCTCTTCATCCACGATAGCCTTACTGTGATTATCCAGAGTTTTTGTTTATTTGGATCTTATTTCATACTAGTGTGTTGTTTCAGGTCCTTTTCCTCGTGTTTCCTTCATATGTTCCTGCACTTCTAAAACTTGAATTTTGAGCTCTGGTTTGATGTCATTTGAGAATTTCCTGAAGGGTAACCCTGCATTTGGGGAAATTCCATCAGAATCCTACTCGGGATCTAGGCCAAAGTCCCCTGCATCTTGTTGTAAGTTTGAATCTACATGGTACTCTGTTTTCATAGTTGTAGTTGGAAACCCTGAAGTTTCACCCTTGGAGAATTTAATCTCTCTTTATCCCATGTCATTTTATTCAGTGTGTGGACAACCATTTCCTCCATTTCTTCCATGTTGGCAAATTCATAACTATCCTCATCTTCGATTACAATGGGTTGGTGTTCTTTCAATGACGGGTTAAAAAGTGCCTTGGAATTCAGTCTTAATTGATTTGTAATTATGGTTTTCCTATTCGACTTGTTGGGCATTCCAAGGTCTTGATTCCCTTTCCTCTTCCTTCTTTTCTTAGCCTCATGGGATTCCTTAAGTAAGGTTTCCATAGGGATAAATTATGCCTTAAATATTTCAGGACTGTGCAACTTAGATTTTATTTTCCCTCTGAAGTTACCTGCATATCTTCAACATTTCTAGGTGATAATGGGATTTTTGATATATCTTGTGGTTGTTGCTACACACCAGAACACATGTTACCTTCAATTTCCCGTCATTTTGTAGTGGAGTATCTCAATTGCATTCGAGGGGTTTCCTCTTTCATTAGGGTTGTTGACTTATTTGTTTTTGATGGGTTACCCTTGGTTTTGGGGGCCTTTTTCTGTTTCGTTGGTTGTTATGATTCTTTCAACGAGCCACAAACTTTAGGGGAATCCCCGTATTATGTGTCATATTCATTTTTTTATCCTCGGTCTGTGTATTAGGTTGTTGTTCTTTCTCTTGTAAGCCCACAGATTATAGAGAGTAATCCCAAGACATTTCAATTTCATCCAATGTGAAGAGCACCAAGATTTTGATCAAACCTTCATGATACAAGCTCCTATGTGCAGACTCGGGAATGCCCTAAACCCTTCTGGCCATTTTACTTAGAATTTTGAGGAAATAAAAGGGAAAATTTAACTCTTTATCCCTGCTCAGGTGCATGATAAAATGAAGGTGGTAATAATGTATAATTGTGAATTGAACCTGAATTGTGATGTATCTCTGAACTATTATGATTAGACCTTTCCATTCTTCTTTTATCCATGTGACATGAATACCCTATCTCTAGACAAGGTTTTGGTGCTCTGTCACCAAATATTTGTTGCATACTTCAGGGTTTAATTTACCCTTATTAAACCACCTCTCTACATAGACCGAGAGAATGCACACTGCCCCAATGAAATGTTTTGTTAGGTGAATGCAGGTATCCCGGAGCTGGGTTTGAAACCCATCGAATGTGTGTGTGAATTTCAGATCCACACCTGTGTGGAAACCCCCAAACGAGCAGATGAAGTCATACCATTCGTCTTTAGCAAAGAGGTCTTTTATTTTTGGGACAACTTCAAATATCTCAAGCCCCTGTGGCTCCATTTTGTTTAGCTTCCATCAGTCCCGGGGCGATACCATTTTGCATTGATGACCTAAGAAATGAGCCGAAATTGAAACTCAATTTGCTGAAATTGCAGATGATGAGTTGATCATAACCTTTAATTAGATGAAATTGCACCTGTAACCATAATTCCCCACAAAATTTGTGATGATAAAAAATGATGGTGAAGCTCACATGGTTTCAAAACGAACTACATGATGATTGAAATATGAAATAACTTTAGTGTACCAGAGTTCTCATGAGCATGCAAGCACCAACACAACACTTTTTAAATATTTAAATTAATTTCTGAATGTTAAAACAATGAGCTTTTTGAATTGTTTGCAAGAACATGCATGTTCTTGCAATCAATGTTTTTTTTCAATAAAACGGCATACAAACCTGCTAGAAGATCAGTAAAATATTCTAAGATGACAAAATGTCATTAATCCTAATCAGAATGTCCAATAACCTTCCAAGAAAGAAAAAAAATGGTGAAAAAAAATGGAGAGGTAAAACAACTCAAGCTGACCATAAATAATGGAGAAGAAACATAACAAAAGAGAACAAAAATCAGGCTTAAGAGGATGTATAGGCTAATGGAGGGAAAGAGCAAGGATGTAGACCTAAGGTCCAACATTGGCTCTAATCGGGGATAACACTTCCCTGTGAGGTTCTAAGAACAGTAGACTAGGTGCCTTACTTCTCAAAATATGCTCCCACTTGATGTAACTTACCTCTGTTTCTATCAACCAACGATTCTTTCTGTGTTTATTCAATTTGAAACTTAAAACTAAAGCTACACCCCAGTGCCTTGGTTGGGCTATGGATTATTTATTTAATGAACTATCAAATCCAATGCAAATGTAAAACAACTATGGTACAGGATGGAACACCCTTGGTCCATTAAACAAAATAATTTCTTAGGAAGTGCCCATTAACTGGGCCCCCAAAGATATCGGTATCATCTAGGTTTTGCAAAATGAATGTATTATTATCCAAAACTTTGACCACTTTGAAAGGACCAAACCAAATATTGTCAAACTTACCATGCTTAGGATTTTGCTCCCTCCTGGCATCCCACCTCAAGACCAGGTCTGCTTCTTGAAATATTTCCTTTTTAGTTTTTTCTGTCAAAGGTTGCCTTAACCTTTCTCTAGTATGCCTCAATTTTGTGGCTTAATGCTTCTCACTTTTGTTGTACTTCAGTTGTCTAAATACTTCTTCCATAGATGTCATTTGGTTCCTCCATTTCCTCTTGTAAAAACTTTAATACTGGTAGACCAAGCTAAGTGGGAAAGACAACATCTACCCCATAAACCAGCTGAAAAGTTGAGGTTCCCAATGACTTATTGGTGTTGACCCTGTCATCTCACAAGGAATATTTAATCTTCGAGTCCCTAGATTTTTTTTTTATCCAACAACTTCTCAATGATTCTCATGAGATTCTTGTTTGATGATTCAACCATCCCATTTCCATGTGAGTAATAGGGTGTAGAGTGTGTTAGGACAATGTTGTAACTCCCACATAAGTCAATCATGGCCCTGAACTTGAAATCTTGTGCATTGTTTGTTACCATCTTGGTAGGGCAACCAAATCTTGCAAAAATGTTTGTCTCCAAAAAATTGATGATCACCTTGTTAGTAGAATTTATGGCGGGTACTTCTTCAATCCACTTAGTGAAGTAATATGTGGAAGTAAGAATCCACTTATAGTCTGTGGCAGTAAGAATACAATAAGAATCCAATAGTCTATGGAAGTAAGAAACGTCTTTCTGAATTCTTGTGAATTTTATTGCTTATATCACAATTCTGGGTGATTACATGGACTCCTCAGTCCAATACCTTTCCAATGACTACTTTCTTGCTCGATTCTCAGTTTTGAGCATAGATTTATAGTCATTTGATTACTACCCAAAAACTCCTTTTGATCACCTTTCAACCCTGTGCAACTCTAAATTGTTCTTAAGCATCCTTACACTGGCTCCTTTGAAAAATAGACAGGATCTCAGTTGGGTTCCTTCATGACCATATGTTGGACATTGTCACCAATATTTATCTTCATCTGAGTTCTAGGCTGTTAAATACATCCTACTGAAGTTTCATGCAAATTAGTACTTTTGGCCCTGAATGCTACATGTTGTCCCTTGACCACATTTTGAGGAACCTTGGTCACATTTCACCTCTTTTTGGGACTTCTACAGGCTGGTCGAAGGTGAAGAAGAGATCGTGGGATCTCGACCCCCTTTTAGGGCATTTTTGGGATTAGGGTTTATGTAACAGGTATGGGGATATTGGCCCATGGGTTTACCCATGTTTAGGCCCTTTTTGTAATTTATAAATATAAATCTAGGCGATGTAAGAAGTGGCCGATGTTTGGTTTGGTTGATGCTAGGTGTTAAGTATTGTTCTAAGTGCAAGTAATTGTAAGAGGCTCTGTGCTCAGTGTATGGTCATCTGTAGTGCTTTGTGCACAGACTGTATGAGGAGACCTTGTGCTGTAACTTGGGGAAGGAGGGTCTAGCGAGGTGCACACAGATCTCTTGTCCTCTACTGAGTAGGGTTTGGATGCTCTATGCCTATAAGAAGCTCGACAAAAGATAATAAAAAAGAAGAAGAGTTGGTGGACATAGCCATAGGCTGGGGGTGAACCACGTATACCTATGTTATGGTTTCTTTTGTGCATATGGTTGTTATATTTTTTATGTGATTAATGCTTAGTGCAATAATGTATGTTTAGATGAATATGATAAGCTTAGTGTTTAATGATGTGAATAAGATGGTAAATCTGATCCATTTCCTTATGCTAAGTGCTTATATGTGTTAGATATAGTTGAATACTACGCTACCCTATAATTAGGGTTCTATCTGCGTTGTGAATAAGGGTTAAGTACTAATGAATGATAACTGCTAAAGTGCTTTGCTAGGGTACTGTAATCATATATCTGTGTCCTAGGTAGGTTGTAGACATTGGATTCCTACAACCACCCCTGCCTCTACCTCAGGTGAGATTTCATCTGCCTCATAGGTGTTGCCGAAAGGGCTGGTAGTTAAGGTTTTATTGGTGTGTTGTTGAAGCATTGAACCCTGGGTCTACCCCTGTGCCAACAAATGGTTCTATTGCAAGGACCTGAAACTATGATTGCTGGGAACTAAAGAAAAGATAAAACATTGTGTGTAGTTCTGCCACTTTAGTGTGCAGTATTCTACTTTACTTGTGAAGCTCTATGCTAAGAAGAGAAGTATGATCTAAAGAAAAGAGGTAATATCTGAAAGATTTGTGCTCTAATAAAGGTAAGATAAGTGAAATGTTTTGTTTCGAAATAGTGAATCTAGGTATGTTTGATAAATTTTGTCCTAGTCTAAAAATTAGGGTACAATTAGAAGAATGAAAATTTGATATGAATAGATATGATAGAAATAATGAAAGGTATGTTATCCCTATGCATAGAAAGAATGTCTGTACTAACAAATGGATGCAGGATCCCGGAAAGAATTTCTT
The DNA here is from genome assembly GCA_032191745.1 of Picea mariana. Lineage (NCBI taxonomy): Eukaryota > Viridiplantae > Streptophyta > Pinopsida > Pinales > Pinaceae > Picea > Picea mariana. The sequence goes on along the minus strand of JASDQU010106713.1, from coordinate 163,214 downwards.
GCAGGTTAGTTATTGTGATCCCAGTGCGTAGTTCAGGAAAAGTTGGGGATCTTTTAAGAGAAAGAGAGGATTAAACCTTTGTTACAGTTGCAGAAAACTGGGACACCTTGCTAGGGAATTGTTGGCCCTTGGTTATAGATAAAGGAAGATAGCGAAGAAAAGGAAGAGAAAAGACGAGTTACAAACTGTACAGAAGATACAGTGATTGAGATTGGGTCGAAGTGGGCCAAAGACGTAGAAAATATAGAGTGAAGAAAGGGAGAGATAACCATTGGACGAGAAGATCGAGGGAGACAAATCATCAAGGAAGATGGATCATGGATAGATCAACAAGAGAAAGAAGATGTCAATGAGTGCTTTGGAGCACCACGTGGGAAAGAAGGAAATATAGGATGGTGAAGCCTTGAAAACGTGGGTCAAGTGACCTAGGGTTTTAGACGCCTAGGGTTTTGGCATATATGGTTTTGACACCTAGTTTTAGGCCTAAGGTTGTCTGAGAGTCATTGTAATGTATAAATAAATGTCAAGAGGACCTGGGATGGGTTCATTCAAATTTTGGTTATGTTATGATGAGTGATTTTTGTTGAGTGAGAAGTATTGTGTTGTGTGAGTAATGTGTGTTGTAATATCTTCAATTGGGTACGAAGATCAACCCCACAGTTGGGTGCACAGGGAGGGGAGAGAAAGAGAGAGAATAAGAGAGATCTGTAGCTAAGTGCATAGATAGAACTGTATGCTTTCATCTAATATATTATAAATCATAGTTCTGTGGACGTAGCCCTAGAGAGAGGGTGAACCACATATATCTTGTGTTATGTGTGATTGATGATGTGATTATTTTTCATTTACTATGATGTTATTGTGATTACTGGAGTAGATCTGAGATATACCTTGCGAGGTGAGTTTAAGAGTGATAGAGAAGATCTAGATCTAGATGTCGTGTGTTATTGGTTCTGAATCCACTTTGCATTCTTTCTGGTTGTAGAAACCTATGTCTTGCAACCCCCTATTGATACTTTGGGTGAGACTACATATGCTTCATAGGTGTTTATGAAAGGGCTAGTAGTTAGGGCTTGTTAATGCATTGATTAGAGTTAAACCCTGCGTCTGACCCTGTGCCAACATGAATGCCCTGGTAGAAGACCTAGTTGTCTTTGTTGTAAAGCTATGGACCATGAAGTTTTGGATTGCCCTAGAATGATTGCTAAGCTTGAAACAGTGACCTAGGGTTTTAGACACCCAGGGTTTTGGCATATAGGGTTTTGACACCTAGGTTTCAGCCTAAGGCTGTCCGAGAGTCATTGTAATGTATAAATAAAGGCCAAGAGGACCTGGGATGGGTTCGTTCATAGTTTAGTTATGTTATGATGAGTGATTGTTGTTGAGAGAGAAGTATTGTGTTGTGTGAGTAGTCTATGTTGTAAGATCTTCAGCTGGGTGTGAATATCAGCTCCGCAGTTGGGTGCACAGGGAGGGGAGAGAAAGAGAGAGAAGAAGAGATATCTGCAGCTAAGTGCGTAGATAGAACTGTATGCTTTCATCTAATATATTATAAATCACAGTTCTGTGGACATAGCCCTAGAGAGAGGGTGAACCATGTATATCTTGTGTTATGTCTGATTGATGTTGTGATTATTTTTCCTTTACTATGTTGTTATTGCTATTACTGGAGTAGATCTAAGATATAACTTACGAGGTGAGTTTAAGAGTGATAGGGAATATATAGATCTATATGTCATGTGTTATTGGTTTTGAGTCCACTATACATTCCTTTTGGTTGTAGACACCTATGTCCTACAACCCCCTATTGCTACTTCAGGTGAGACTACATCCGCTTCATAGGTGTTGCCAAAAGGGCCAATAGTTAAGGCTTGTTGGTGTGTTGATTAGAGATGAACCCCACGTCTTCCCCTATGCCAACAAATGGTTATGTTGTTGGGGCCAAGATCTTGTTGAAGGAATGTCAAGGTGGTTTCCATCGAAGATAGAGATTCAGAAGTGGATAGAAGAACAAGAAAGAGACCTCACTGAAGCACATAATAAAAACCCTAATATTAGTACAAAGGATTGGTTGGGAAAATATATCTTTACAGATATACACAAGATTTTCTTTGGAGGAATTCATTAGGAGCTATATGAGTGGTTAGCTAGATTAGCAAATACTTGGTTTGAGATTAGACTCAGACCACCTGTGGTTTGGATGGCGATGTTGGTCAAGAAGGTAAAGAGAGTTAACAACACAGTGTCAATAGCATTAGATTGCTTGTTTGATAGCATGATTGGAGGGTATATTACTGAGTTTGTTGTTGACAAAGTGGAATCATATAGCCAAGTAGAGAGATATTTCTTTAAGGGACCTAGAGGAAAATTTTTACACTTTTTAAATTTGAAGATCAAGATGCTATTGCATGAGACGAACATATTGAATATATAGTAGTTGGTTGGATCAGAAAGCTAATGTTCAAGACTTTAGACAACGATAGCGACACAGAGGTTGGACATACATGTAGTGGAAGATCGTTTAGAGAAGTTCCTCTGGTGAATCTGTTTGAGAAGGATAACAAACCACTAGTACAGGATGAAGGGTTCTACAGTGGAGAGGAAGAAGAGCTATTGAACGAGGAGTATTTAGAATCTACTAGGGTAGAGGAAACGAAGACTAAAGAACCTCACCGAGAAGAAACAGAATCTTCGAGGACTGCACCTACTGTTGAAGTAAGTACTATCACTCCTCCTGTCCATTTAGCAGCATTAAGTAACTAGAGTAACCTTAGTTATCATAACACTCAAATCACTGGTACAAGAAGTTCAATACCTATCCAATCAAGAAGTCTATGAATATCCATGGCAGACGATATGAGGTTACCTATGTTTAGAGGAGATGGATCTGAAGATCATGATCAACATTGGTTTTTGTGCAAAGCTATATGGAGTATTAAGAATGTCACTGACGAATCTATTAAGAGAACCCAATTCAACACCACCTTGAGAGACCACTCACTGAGCTGGTACATGAAATTTGTTCAAGGAGTTGCACCTAAACCATTGAATGCCATTAATAATGTGTTGAGCGAAAAATTCAAGAAACCCAAGTCAAAGTCGCAATGCATAACAGAGATGAAAGAAATCAAACAAAAAATAGTTGAACCTGTTTGGGAGTTTGATCAGAGGTTTAAGACCTTGACAGACTGGTTGAGTTTTCAGATCCTAGATGAACAGAACAAAGAATGGTTCATTGCTTCCCACTTGCCACACATCAGAGTTCCTCTAATGCAACAAAATATTACATCACAGGCTGAGGCACTGGAGATATCCATGAAATTAGAATCAGCCCCGATGGAAGAATCCAACTCAAGTATGAGTCAAATTTTGAGTCAGCTAACTAGCATATCGTTGCAGGTCGAAGATATGAAGAAGGAAAAGAGAAAAGAGAAAAGATAATATATCTAGTGTATCAGATGAAAATCAGAGGGTCATATATTTAATGAGTACTTATCCTCTGGAGCTCCGAGCCCTTTGAAGCAAGTTACCCTACCCTGGTGTGAGGTATGTAGAAATCGACATCGCCCTGGTGAATGTTACTATTTGCAAAAATATGTCCAGACACCCAAAAATATGTATTGCACGTTAAGTAAGTCGATGGGGAATGATGATATGAATTGTAGATCTTACGACCTCATGCATGAAAGGTCAAGGGATATATACAAAATTCAAGGCGAATTCCAACAAGAAGGAAATATTACGCAGTATAATTCCCCGGGAAGAGGAAAATTCAAACCTCGTGGCAGATTCCAAGGAAGAGGAAGAGGAGGAGGTATGGGTCAAGGTCGAGGACAAATCATCTGTTATAACTATGCACAGCCAGGTCATTTGTCAAGGGACTATCATAACCCTTGTACCACATGCAGCTACTGCAACTCATTCGAGTATGTTATTGAGGAATGTCCATAATTGTTGGCTAAGCTCTAGGAAAGACAGGGTGGGAACCTGCGAGTGAAATTGATATCAATTGAACCTCACAAAGAGGACCCACGATTCGCTATAATGACTAGAGGAGGCATTGTTACAGGAGAGGACAGAGTGACCCTAGGAAATACCACAAAAGAATTAGGAGTTAGAAGAGATGTAGAGAAAACACCATTGTTCAATCCAAGAAAAGAAAAGCATACATTTGAGGAGGCTCGAAGGGAGTTTAGAAGATATTGGGCTTCTTCATCAAATGCATGACCAGAAGTGAGGGAATGTGGAATGCCTCTAGAATTTGATCAGTCTTCTTCGCCTGAAGAAGGAAAAGAGGTAAGTAAGATTGTAGGATTCTTACATACCCTTATGGATTTAATTAAAGATGAATGGGTCATACAAGAAATACAACACTTCATAAATTAGTATGAGATAGGAAAAGTAGACCCTATGCTGAATAGGGCTATAAACCAAGTATCAAGGAGGATAAGGACAAATAAGGAGCTACACTTGAATGTTCATATTGGAGACTATGATATATATTATGTGTTCCTTGACTTGGGATTAGAAGTCAATGTCATGAAAAAGAAAACCTTGGCACTGATGGGGAAACCAAAACTGATTTACTCCCCTATCAGACTTAGAATGGCTAATCAACAAGCGGTAAGTCCGTTTGGAATATTGGAACATGTCCATGTGGACATCAACGAGGTAAGAACATTTGTAGATTTTGAAGTCATTGAGATTGTGGATGAGAGTTGTCCTTATCCTGCACTATCAGGTATCAATTGAGCCTTTAAAAACTCAACTATTGTTGATTGAAAGAAGAGAAGAATGACATTCGAGGGTAACGACCTTAGGGTCATTGCACCTCTAGATCCTGACGATGTTCGTAGGTACACAGATCCAATCAGAGAATAAGATCGCACATATGAATTAGAAAACATATAGAAAATGACATCCAGACAACAATATTACATTAATTCTACAGTAGACGGTAACTTGAGCTAGCGAAGTGAGAGCACATGTTCATCAGACTCAGAAGAAGCACTGGAGAACTGGCAGAATAAGATGTATGAAGTGTTGAAAAGTCAACGAGAAATGTGTGTCTAATTTATTTTTCCCTTAAATAAATTGGACAATAAATATTAATCTATTATCTCATAATTACTTGAAAATAGTTAACTAAAATGGAAAATCAGTTAGCTATAGGAAATTCAAGCTCAAAGGTTGACTAGAGGGGCATCTAAGTAGAATTAGTTGTAACTGAGTGATTTGAAGTTGTAACAGAGTTATATGTGTAGTTATGTGAGTTGTAAAGTAGTTTAACTTAGTTAAGTAAGTTAAGCTCAGTTGTACTAGTTGTAACTGAACTTACACTAGTGAGAGATAAATGAATTAATTATTAATTAATTCACAATCAGTGATCTCACATGCAACTGAAGATTTTCCATTGTTAACTACATGCATGTTAGATCCAATGGAGACCTAGTTGAGATAACAGGTGAAAGGGATAGTTTGGCTATCAGTTGTGATTTGAGTGAAGTGAACTAATGCAATCACACACACAGTGGATGTTCCCATGAGGAATGCACATCCTAGGAAAGAGGAATTCAAAATCATTTGCGGGTTTTCCATTAGCAGGGATTGCGCAAAGGAGGCAGGTTGTCTGGGAGCCATAAATTAGCACATGAATTTGTCAATTTTTGTATGACAGTGTGAGACGATTGTATATTGTACTGAGAGCTCTTGAATTAGATTTTTGTATGCGATTGTTTCATGATCCATGATATAAACATAATATATGATAGTGGGGTTTTTATCTTTATGCTTTTCCGGTAAAAACATCTGTGTTATGTGTGATTGATCTTTCTTCTTGATATTGCAATTGGCGATCGTGTTTTAAATTTCGCAAGAATATTTGTAGAAGAAATTATGTATTTAACAGTGGCATATAATTGTTATATCAAGAGAGTCTAGGAAATATATAATTTGTATTGAATTTTCTACATGGTATCAGAGCGCAGAAGATTGCAGAAGCTGAGTTTGTGATTGGATAGAATTTGAATTTGCAGAAAGACTTTCTTGGTGCTACAACTGATTCAAGATCGAAATGGATTTCAACGGCTTGAGGTTAGAGTATGCACTTGAGGGAATCTTGAACTATATTTATTGGAAGGACAGGATGTAATAAGTACTCGAAGACAATGGCTTAGGAACATCTTTGTCAATGAATTCCTTCAAGCCATTGTCTTCGAGTACTTATTACATCCTGTCCTTCCAATAAATATAGTTCAAGATTCCCTCANAGATCGAAATGGATTTCAACGGCTTGAGGTTAGAGTATGCACTTGAGGGAATCTTGAACTATATTTATTGGAAGGACAGGATGTAATAAGTACTCGAAGACAATGGCTTGAAGGAATTCATTGACAAAGATGTTCCTAAGCCATATGCTAGAGACACTACAAATCTTGATGCATGGAAAAAGAAAGTGGCAAAGGAAAAGAGGATCCTGTTGGAGGGAGTATGAGAGCACATTGTCTCAAACCTCCATGGGAAAGGCACATCATATGCAATGTGGAAGGCTTTAACATATCTATTCCAAAACAATAGTGACCATAGGAAATTGGTTCTCAAAGATAAACTCAGGAAGATCAAGATGGAGAAGGGCGACTCCATTCCAAAATATTTCATGAAGTTTGTACAATGTCGGGATGAGATGGGGAGTGTGGTAATAACAGTTGTTGATGATGATTTGGTGAGCTTGGCACTCCTAGGACTTCCCAAGAGTTGGCACAGTTATCAAGACTCTGTCAATGGAAGGGAAAATTTTCTAGTTTGGTAACGACTATGGTCGGATCTAGTGCAGGAGGAGTTCAGGCGGAATGCCAAAGATGGATTTTCATCAAATAATAATGATGAAGAGGATTTTGCTTTGGCTGCCAAGGCAAGGAAAGGGAAGGGGAATAAATTCCATTCAAAATCCGAGTCTAAAGTCAAGAAGATGGATTTTTCCAAAGTGAAGTGTTTTCACTATCACTAACATGGGCATCTTGCTACTAACTGTCCGCAGAAGAAGAAGAACAAGAAGGTTGTTGGAGCTGCAGATGGTGAGGCCCTTGCCTCACAATTTGAACTTGAATTCTCTTTGATCACATGCATGGCTTCAAGTGCATTGGGATCGGTGTCGTATTTGGATAGTGGCACTTCCTTCCACATGATGGGAGATAAGGACCTTTTCTGTGACTTGGAGGAGAAATATTTCAAAATGCATATTGATATGGGCGACAATGGATGATACAGTGTGATTGGAATTGGTACCATTACCTTTCAGAGGGATTCAGGTAAACCATTTCAATTGAAATATGTTATTCATGTTCCAGGTCTAAAGAAAAAATTGGTCTCAGTAATAATGTTGGAGGACAGAGGCTATGATGTTGTTTTTAGTGATGGAAAAGCTTTCCTGTGACATAAAACAATGGGTCAAGTCAAGAAGATAGGGATTCGAGTTAAGAATCTCTACAAGATGGAGGTATATGGATGGACTTCCATGATGGGCAAGGAAAAAAAAGTGGTGAGTTGGGATGAGGTCGAATTATGGCACAGCCGATTGGTCCATGTTCATCATGGAGCCTTGAAAATCATGCAACAAATATCTACTGGACTTCCAATTGGAACACTTTCTCAATTAGATCAGTGCAAAGGTTGCACCATGGGGAAGTATGTAAATTCCACCTTTCATGAAAAGGAGAACCATGCCTCGATGATCCTGGAGAGAGTTCACACAGACGTGTGTGGACCATTCTTGGTTCCTTCAACAACAAAACATAAGTATTATGTTATTTTTGTTGATGAATTTTCTCGTAAATGTTGGATATTCTTCATGTAGAAGAAGGATCAAACATTCTCAAAGTTCTGTGAGTTTAAAGCATTGGTGGAAAAAGAGTTGGGGAAGAAATTGAAATCTCTGAGGAGCGATAATGGTGGAGAATACATCTCTAACAAATTCAAAGAGTTCTCTAGAAAAGAAGGAATTCGAAGAGAACTCATAGCGCCTCATAACCCACAACAAAATGGGATCGCAGAGAGGAACAATAGAACGTTCGTGGGTGTAGCACGAGCGATGTTGCATGATCAGGGCCTACCAATGCATTTGTGGGCAGAAGCATGCAACACTACGGTTTATGTGAAAAACCCTTCTCCTCATAGAGTACTTGGCATGAGTACACCTGAAGAATCTTTCATTGGTAAGAAACCTGATGTTTCTCATTTTAAGATTTTTGGTTCATATATTTATGTGCATGTGACCAAGGATGCCAGGAAGAAGCTGGAACCAATTACTGAAGTTGGGATTTTTGTGGGGTACACAGAAACACCCCATAATTATCGTGTGTATTTTCCTAATAGTAAAATGACTATTATGGGACGGGATATAAAATTTGATGAGGGGAAATCCATGCGGTTGTTGCTTGAGAGGGATATAGACTTGCATGTAGAGGAGGAACTATTGGTTCCCAAATATGAGTCTCAAGATGTGGATCAACCACATGAGGAGGTTCATGGAGTGGAGGAAGCCACTCATGCAAAACCATCCATTAGAAATAGTGGGATCATTGAGGAAGAAGTGTACATTGAGTAGCCATAATGTTTTGAGACCTTTGATAGGGAGTCACATGTGTGCAGACTCAAGAGAGCATTGTATGGGATGAAGCAAGCACCCTGTGTTTGGTACACTTGGATAGAAAACTATTTCACCGGACTGGACTTCACCAAAATTTAAGTGAATGCAAACCTATACCAAATTGTGGTGGAGGGTAAGTTTTTTATCATTTTTATTTATGTTGATGATTTAATACTGAATGGTGATGAGCAACTGATACACTCATGCAAGGAGGACCTTGCAAAGGAATTCAAGATATAGGATTTGGGCCTCCTTCATTATTTCCTTGGATTGGAAATATGGCAGCGAGATGGTGAAATTTTTGTGTCTCAAGGCAAGTATGAAAGGGAGATACTGGGTAAGTTTCACATGGAGGGCTAGAAACCCATGGATACTCCTCTTCCAAGAAACTAGAGAAAAGAGGATGCTACTTCTGGAGAGGTAGTGGATGCTATTGTCTATCGACAGTTAGTGGGTTTTCTAATGTATCTAGTGAACACAAGACTAGACATTTGCTATGCGGTTAACCAGTTGAGTCAAGCGATGGTTAAGCCTACCAAGATTTTTTGGAAGGAGGGTAAGCATGTCCTGAGATACCTGAGGGGAACATCTGAGTATGGCTTATGGTACAGAAAAATGAATGAGGTGAAGTTACATGGATTCAAGGATGTAGATTGGGCGTCTTATAACCCTATAATTCATAGGATCATCTGTTGACTAAAATTTTTTCACTCTGGGTGTATAGGTTTGCAAATAATATTTCATCTCTGCAAATTATTTTCAAGGGAAGCAGTGCACCAAACCCTCAAAAAGTCATTAA
>JASDQU010106713.1:132775-144448 GCA_032191745.1 Picea mariana | reverse complement strand
CGAAAACAAAACCGTTTTTCTCATTTTCACCAGTTTTTGCCTGTTCAACACGACTTTTTCCGGAGGATATTCTGGGCAAACAAAAATGAATTTTTAAAAACCGAGAGAGGTTTTTCTCTATAACAGGATGAATAACAAAATAGTCTCTCATTTTTTTCAGAGGTGCCACGATCAGGGATAATCGAAGCCATCTTCGAGGCCTTTTTTCGAGATTTTCTCTTTTCCGTCACAGTCCTGATTTTATGGGAGCTGTTACGACCATATGGAGATGAATTTGGAGAAACCGAAGGAGGTTTTTGTCCAGAACATGCCTGACTCCAATAAAATCCTTTATTTTTTTCTCAAGTGTCAACGTTGAATAGAAACAGATGTCTGTTCAGACCCCTTTTTTGCAGAAATTAGGCCTGTCTTTCATGGCAGGTAGTTCCAGATTTTGTGGCATTTGTGGCTATTTTTGGCTGAGGCGGTTAAAACCAACTCTTGAAACTTGTTAGGGGATCTCCCCTATTTATTCAGAGATGATTTTTATTTTAAGGGTTGATCATTCGAGGACCATGGATTAAAAAATTTGTAAAACAACTCGCTAAGCTTTCAGTGTTTTTTTTCATCAATTCAATGAGATAGTGCTATGATGCATGATTCTTGTGACTATTTTGACTGGTGATGTGCATCCCTCTGTGTTAATTTGTTTCTCTATTATCATAATTAATTTTTTCCTCTGAATTATTCCAAGAAAATTAAGAACAGAATTGGTTTTAAGGCACCCTCTGTCTCTAGCTTGGTATAGTTTTTTGTGTTTTCCACTGAAAATTAAACTTAGAATTCTTAGTTGCTCTGTGTTTAATTGGATTTCTTGACCTGTTTTTGGCTCACCAATTTCATTTAAATTGAAGGATCCAGTGAGTTGTCTACCTTGCCCTGCAAATATTAGCATGTTGACATGGATTTTTGATCGTTCGTTTCAGTGACTCCATAGCCCACAGTTTCTCTTCTCTGCCTATACCCAATTTCATAAACAAACCCATGTTCTTCATAGCTAGCCTAATATTCTTTTCAAACAAATCTATATTAGACAGAGAGATCCCTCTCTAAGTCTTGGAGGGATAGATCCAAGACTCGAAGTGGTTTTGATGTTGCCTCTGTGACTGCCTCACAACCTTGGGCAAATTACAGAGTGCTAACAGGGCGGGAAACCCAACCAATAGAAAGAGTACATCAGGGGGGATCTTTAGTATCAGATATACAGTTGTTTCTTGGTGTAATAGGAAACAAATATCCATGGCACTCAGTTCGGTAGAAGCGGAATACATGGCAACGAGTCAAGCTGCATGTGAGGCTATCTAGATGAGAAAGATCTTGGTTTGTTTGTTTGGTTCTCATTTAGATCTGACAATGATTCATTTTTATAACTAGAGTTGCATTAAAATCTTGATTAATCATATGTTTCATGATAGATCTAAGCATATAGATATTCAGTATCATCATCTCAGAGATTGTGTACAGCAGAAGATCATGTTGCGTCAGTACATTCCTACAGAAGATCAGGATGCAGACATTTTGACGAAGGTGCTCACCAGGAGAAAATTCAAATACCATAGAGACAGGATTGGGGTGAAGGATAATCCCTTTCTTGTTGAGAGGGAGTGTTGAAAAGTCAACAAGAAATGTGTGTCTAATTTATTTTTCCCTTAAATAAATTGGACAATAAATATTAATCTATTATCTCATAATTACTTGAAAATAGTTAATTGAAATGGAAAATATGTTAGCTATAGAAAATTCGAGTTCAATGGTTGACTGGTGGGGCATGCAAGTCAAATAAGTTGTAACTGAGTGATTCGAAGTTGTAACTGAGTTATATATGTAGTTATGTGAGTTGTAAAGTAGTTTAAATCAGTTAAGTGAGTTAAGCTCAGTTGTACTAGCTGTAACTGAAATTACACTAGTGATAGATCAGTGAATTAATTATTAATTAATTCACAATTAGTGATCTCACATGCAACTGAATATTTACCACTGTTAACTAGATGCATGTTAGATCCAGTGGAGACCCAGTTGAGATAACAGGTGAAAGGGACAGTTTGGCTATCAGTTGTGATTTGAGTGAAGCGCACTCATGCAATCACACACATAGTGGATGTGCCCATGAGGAATGCACAACCTAGGAAAGAGGAATTCTAATTCATTTGCAGGTTTTCCATTAGCAGGGATTGCACAAAGGAGACAGGTTGTATGAGAGTAGTAAATTGGCACATGAATTTGTCAATTTTTGTATGATAGTGTGAGACGATTGTATATTGTACTGAGATATCTTGGATTAGAGTTTTGTATGAGATTGTTTCATGATCTATGATATAAAAATAATATATGATAGTGGGGTTTTTAGCTTTATGTTTTCCCGGTAAAAACATCTATGTTATATGTGATTGATCTTTCTTCTTGATATTGCAATTGGAAATCATGTTTTAAATTCCACAAGAATATTTGTAGAAGCGATTTTGTATTTAACAGTGGCATATAATTTTTAGATCAGGAGAATCTATCCAATACATAATTTGTATTGAAATTTCTACATGAAGTTTGTGCACGGAGATGTGCTAGACTAACCAGGGAAGTTCGTTGGATTGGAACATAAGTAAGTAACTTTCCCACATTTGATGGTCTAAACGATTTAGAAGATTTCTTGTTGGAATTTGTAGAAATTGTACCACTACAAAAAAGGTTGTTAGCATTGGATGAGGCCTTGAAAGCAACTCCACCAATATGGTGGGGAACACACAAAAACAATATTACAGATTCGGTACAATGTCACACTTTGATGACAGTGCGATTTTCAGAACAAGTAGAAGGTTGCGAAGTTAGATACATAGTTCGAAGTTGTCTAAAGGACCATGTGTGAAGTTGCGAGGAAGCATGGAGAAACACACCTCAAGAGAAGTGGGTGCACAAATTTATTAACACTTTGGACACCACACTTATCAATTGGTATCTACAAGCTAAACTATGCCTCACCACTGTAGTTTGGTATGGAATGAATTAGAACTTTATCACTATATTTTTGTTTGAAAGTCTGCACCATACAGTAGATCAGGTGTTACAGTTTATAAGGCAGAAATTTTTTGAGGAGGTACCTACCCTCTCTGAAGAGAAAGAAGAAGAAGAATGGACTATACCTTTCCAGAAATTATAGGATTGTTACAACATCAGTACTGATGAGGATAAGGATCCTCAAAATGTGAACATCACAGAAACAGAAGGACAGAGAGACATATAAGGACCAAGAGTTGAGCTACCTTTCATTGGAAAACCAATCAAAATCAAGAAAGTTAACATTAGAATGGAGGAAACACCCAAAGTGGCAATTGTTGGAGATTATTGGGATGATGCTACCATTGATAAGATCACAAAACTACTACATAAGTATTAGAACCTTTTTCCAAAAAAGTTCATAGATATGAAGGGAATTAAAGGGCCCATGGGAGAGATGAAAATTCCATTGAAACTAGATGCAAGGCCAGTCAAGTAGAGACCGTACAGATTGAACCCCAAGTATAAGGAGAAATTCAAGATTGAGCTCGACAAAATGTTGGAAGTAGAAATCATAGAACTTGTTGAAGAGTCATAATGGATCATCCCTATGGTGGTCTAAGACAAGAAAATAGGAGAGATCGGGATCTATGTAGACTTGAGGAAACTAAATGATGAATTCTTACATGATCCCTTTCCTACACCATTCACTGTTGAAGTCTTAGACAATGTGGTAGGATAGGAGGTCTACTCCTTCACAGATGGATTTTCGGGATACCATCAGATACGGATTGCCAAGGAAGATCGACATAAAACCACATTTGCAACAGAATGGGGATCTTACCAGTATAAAGTGATGCCCTTCGAACTGAAGAATGCACTAGTCATCTTTTCAAGGGTGGTGGTCGAAGCATTCAAAGATTTTTTACATAAATTTTTAGAAGCATATTTTGATGATTGGACTATTTTAGCTTACTAAAAGATCACATTGAATGTTTAAGACTAATGTTGGATAAGTGCAGGAAATGCCAGTTTTCCCTGAATCTGAAGAAGTGCATATTTTTGTCACATTTTGGATTTTTTCTAGGACATATCGTATGCAGGCAGGGGTTGTTGGTAGATCCCTCCAAGATCACCATTATTTCTGATATACCTCCCCGTACCTTAGTGAGACAGTTTTGCATTGTGCTGGGACATACAGGGTACTACAAGAAGTTCATCAAAGGGTATGCACATATAACAACACCCATGGAGAAGCTGCTAAAGAAATATTATTACTTCCAATGGACAAAAGAATGCCAACAGAGCTTCAACACACTGAAGCAGAAGATGGTTACTGCACCAATATTGGTTTTCCTAGATAGGAGTAGAGAATTCCATGTGTATGTCAACACCACGTCCATTACATTAGGATAAGTATTAACACAACCAGGAGCATGAGACATTGACCACCCTCTAGCCTCTGCTAGAAGGAAGCTTTCCAGGGATGAGATAAATTACACCACCACCGAGAGAGAAGGATTAGCTATGGTGTATGTGCTGCAGAAATTCCGACACTACTTGTTGGGAGGACATTTCAAGATGGTCATTGATCACTCTTCATTGAAATACCTATTCAACAAGCCAGTGTTGGGGGGGAGAATATGCAGATGGTTGTTGTTATTTCAGGAATATGATTTTGAGATCGTGGTTAAGCCAAGGAGAATGAACAAAGGACCTCACCACTTGTCCAGGTTAGAGCATGGGGAAGAACCAACTAGATTGGAGGATACACTACTGGATGCACAACTTATAGCCATCAAAAGAGTGGATGACCACTTCACAGAGATAGTACAGTTCCTATCTATAGGAATGGCACCTATCGATTATACAATCATCTAGAAGAAACAACTAGTAGTGTGTGCTACAAAATTTTGACTTATAGTTGGACGAATATACAATATGGGGCTTGATGAGATCTTGAGGAGATGTGTTATGGAGGCAGAGAGACCATTGATTCTCGCGTAAGCACATGAAGGAATTGTAGGAGGACACTACGCAGGGAAAGCAACAACGCAAAAGATTCTTAGAGATGGACTCTAGTGGCCTACTCTACATAAAGATGCCAAGGAATACTATAAGGTCTGCCATGTATGTCAGATATTTGAGAAATCTTCCAAAAGAGATGAGATGCCCTTAGCACCTCAGCTAACCCTATAGCCATTCGAGAAATGGGCCATTGATTTCATGGGACCTATCAACCTGCCAAGATAGTGCACAATAGACCGCTACATCATCACTGCAACAAAATATTTGACAAGATAGGTAGAAGCATGAGCAATTAAGGACTGTAGTGAAACTACAATTGCGCGGTTTATATTTTATGATATCATAACTAGAATTGGATGCCCAAAGATCCTTATGAGTGATTAAGGTACACATTTTATTAACAAGATTATTAAAGCCTTAACTCAAGAATTTGAAGTTCATCATCAGAAGATCACACTATACCATCCACAGGCGAATGGGACAGTTGAAGCTTTCAATAAGATCTTGGAAACAATGTTGATGAAGATGTGTAGTGTGAACATAGATGATTGGGATTTAAGAGTGCCAACGGTATTATGGGCATACATAACTACTTGCAAGAAGTTGACAATGCAGACTCCATTTAAATTAGTTTATGGCCTAGAAGCAGTTGTACCAATGGAATATTTGGCTCCCAGTCTAAGAATTGCATCATTTACAGATATGAATGATACTGGCATTGTTCAAGAGAGGCTTGCACAGTTGGTGGAACTTGAAGAAGATAGATTTATCACATGATTTTAGTAGTAGGTACAAAAGGAACAAGAGAAGGCCTACCATGATAGGCATATCAAGAAGAAGGCATTCAAGAAAGGAGACTTGGTATTAGTACATGACAGTAAGTTTATGAAGCATCTAGGGAAATTTAAAACACATTGGCTTGGGCCATTTGAGGTCGCCTATGTTACAGAAGGAGGAGTCATGCAGTTGAAGAAATTGAATGGATAATGGAAGGAAGGATTAGTGAATGGGAGTCTGTTGAAACCATACTATGATAACCAGTTGCCTTGCAGCTCTCAATAAAAGCATAAGCAGAAGGGTCTAGGTACCAGGTGCAGTTGAAACTGGGTACTAGACACAAAAAATATAGTCTGCATAGGACAGTGAGGAACAAAATAGAAAGCAAGCTGAAGTGATTTAGAGAATTTAGTCTTACAGTGACTCGGGACGAGTCACAGGTGAGTGTTGGGGGCCTGTTAGCCTTTGGTTATGGATAAAAGAAAAAAGAGAAGAAAAGGAAGAGAAAATATGAGTTACGAACTGTGCGGAAGACATAGTGACTGAGATTGGGTCAAAGTGGTCTAAAGAAGTAGAAAAGATGGAGCGAAGAATGGGAGAGATAGTCGTTGGACGAGAAGATCGAGGGAGACAGATCATCAAGGAAGATGGATCATGGACAGATCAACAAGAAAAAGAATATGTCAATGAGTGCTTTCGAGCACCGCGTGGGAAAGAAGGAAATACAGGCTGGTGAAGCCCTAAAAACACGGGTCAAGTGACCTAGGGTTTTAGATGCCTAGGGTTTTAGCATCTATGGTTTTAACACATAAGATTAGGCCTAAGGCTATTTGAGAGTCATTGTAATGTATAAATAAAGGTCAATAGGACCTGGGATGGGTTTGTTCAGATTTTGGTTATGTTATGATGAGCGATTTTTGTTGAGTGAGAAACAACCTTATACTAATAACCTGAACCATGCATCAACCATGCATCAACGTGTACCTCAACCTGTAATCAAACTGTACCATAAACAAGTGCATCAACCATGCACCAACCTGTACCTCAACCTGCAAACATTCCTTAACTTTAACAACAAGACACTAGCATTTTCATCAAACTTTACTTTAGTCTCACATGACTAGTTTTGGATTAGTCAACAACCCTAACTTGAAATAATCATAACTATGTACCTGTAATGAATAAAGATATGAAAATAGTACACAATGTTCTTCATTGTGTTTTATGCAATTCTTCTAGGTGTCACTACTTGGAACCTCTCAGAAAAGGAGTTATAGAAAAAATGGCATACCTTGTTGAATTCTGGCTTATTCTTGAGAGAGAACTTGTAGAGCATGCCTTGCAAAGAATGTTTGTTGTATGGATTTGAACATTGTAAAAATAATAATAAAGATTGTACTCTAACCAACACATTTTGTCTTACTAAATTTGGATCTGTTATGAATAACTTATGATGTTTTTACCTGAAACACATGTTTTAGATTAGTGTTAGGACTAGCCACAAACCCTATTTTCCATGAAGTGTAACTCCAAACATACAATGATGCACATGCTGAAATTCATACCAAAGCTACTAGGATATGCTTACTCAATGTCCTCCCAATTTCACGGTCTGAATCATTCTAGAAACAAATTTATTGCGAAAATGGTGAGATGACCTATAAATAACATACCTTAGAAAGCATCATCAAAAGAATTTATCCTACCTTGAATTTTGGCCTTATTTACTTCACCTTCCCTATGAAATTTGGCTTATATATCCTTTGGTTACCTCAGTCACCTGTAGATATTCAATATTCTCAAGTGTGATTAAAATGAGAGAGCCTTTCCTCTTATTTATACTCTCCAAGTAGCTTCCTTAAAAGCATCTTCTAGGCCACTTTTTCCACATAGCCACTTTGTCCACATAGTCACCTATGACTAAATTTTCCCAATTTGCCACTTGTCGATGTATCTAATAGCCACTTGACCACTTAACCCATTTTCCTCATTTTATGGCTAACCTTCTTATAACCACTTTCCATAATTAGAAAGTTCTCCATTTACTTTATTATTTAAATAATCCTCCTTGACTTTGTCACTTCACTTTATTATTTAAATAATCCTCTTTGATTTTATCACTTCAATTTATTATTTAAATAATCCTCTTTGAATTTGTCACTTCACTTTGTTATTTAAATAATTTATTCTTTGCAATCACTTTGACTTCTTTCACCTTTTGGGGCTTCAAGCCAATCATATGAGGGTCCTTAACCTTCGTAAAGCCACAAATATCAAAGCATGAGGAGTTATGTGACGTTCCACATACCACTGGAAATGACATGACATGTACTATCCATATAGAATAGTCTTACCTTCAAATATATAAAAAATCATACCATTATACATCAAACAAACTTGGGTCCATTACCCAAACCTTTCTGCTACTAGAATTCACTACCAGAATTTCTTCAAGGGTTGACATCAATGAAAACCAACCCAATTAATAAAAAATATCCCCCTTTGGCATTGATGAAACACTCTGATAAAACATTGAAATCATATCACTCATGCTCCCCCTAGAACCATGCCTGCATATTTGTGACCAACGCTCCCCCTAGAACCATGCCTATGTCCTCTGCATCTGATAAATCTCTCCCCCGTTTTCATCAATGGAAAGGGTATCTTTCCATTCGAGGCTTCTCCCCCTAACTGACTCATCTGATCTCCCAACATGGATTGTCCTCTTTATGGTGCTTCCTCATGTACATCTAAGACATATAAAATAAGCATTCAAATCATTCATTTTGGAGTAGAAATAACTCTGAGTCTCTGATGAAGATACTCAAAGAATTTTCATGTAAGCGGTTTCGTAAAGATGTCTGGCACTTGTTCTTTTCTACCCACATATTCAACTCTGATGTTGTTTTCTGCAACGTGATCCCATAGAAAGTGATACTTTATTGGAATGTGATTCATCCTGGAGTGCATGATCAGGTTCTTTGAGATATCGATGGAACTTGTATTATCACAATAGATTGGAATGGGCTCATCATACTCAACCTGTATATCTGTCAAAGTTTGTTTCATCCATAGAACCTATGTACAACATGATGTTGCTGCAATATACTCTTCCTCAACTGTAGATAAATATATTGATGATTGTTTCTTGCTTAGCCATGATACTAAACACTCACCCAAGTAGAGCACTGCTCCACTGGTGCTTCATCGGTCATCAATGCAACCTGCCCAATCTGCATCTGTGTAGGCAATAAGTGATAGATCCTTTCCTTTTGGATACCATAATCCAAAATCTTTTGTTCCTCTGAGATATCTGAAAATCCTTTTCACTACTAATACATGTGATTCATTTGGTGTTGCTTGAAATCTTGACACCTGTCCAACTGCCTACATTACATCCGGTCTGGATGTTGTCACATATAGTAGGATACCAATCATTGACCTGTATTTTCTCTGATCTCTAGACTTTGAATCATCATATTTTCTCAACTTGCAACTGATTTTCATGGGAGTGATAACTGGTTTGTAATCTTCCATTTCGAACCTCTTTAGCATTTCCCTTATATAATTGGTTGAGAAATAAAAATTCATTGGTTTCTTTGACGTATCAGAAGACCCAGAAAGAACGATATTTCTCCAAGTAATGACATTTCAAATTCATTCTACATGTCCTTTGCAAATTTCTAGCTTAACCTGTCATCCACCCTTCCAAAAATAATATCATCAACATAAACTTCAATTAATAAAATACTATCTTGAGTTACCTTGATGTAGAGGTTGTTGTTTGCACTTCCTTTTATGAACCCTACTTTTTGTATATATTTATCCAGTCTAGAGTACCATGCTCTA
This sequence comes from Picea mariana, assembly GCA_032191745.1. Lineage (NCBI taxonomy): Eukaryota > Viridiplantae > Streptophyta > Pinopsida > Pinales > Pinaceae > Picea > Picea mariana. Next base: position 134,767 of record JASDQU010106713.1, on the reverse strand, counting down.
GGATCCTGTTTTAAACCATACAAGGCCTTAATTAATTTACACACATAATTTTCATTCTATGACAACTAAAATCATTTTGGTTGTTCAATATAGACTTCTTATTCAAGTTCCCCATTCAGAAAAGTTGATTTTACATCCATCTGATACACTTTAATATTTTTGGAGCATGCATAAGCTAAAAGCAATTAGATTGCTTCCATTTTGGCAACTGGGGAAAATGTCTCTTCAAAGTCGATTCCTTCAACCTGTGCATATCCTTTACATACCAATCTAGCTTTGTTCCTTGTAACTTGTCCATATTCANTCTTGGAACCAATTCCTAAGTGTCATTTTTCTCTATTTGATCCAATTCTTCATCCATGGCCTTATTCCAAAATTCATCCCTGTTGGCCTCTTCAAAACTGGTTGGTTCAATCGTAGATGAGAGTGCTAGGTGCATTTGTTCTGGTGAACGAATTCTTCTTCTAGTCTCAACACCTTCATCTTTTTTTCCGATAATCTGGTATTAAGGATGATTCTTTTGTAGTCGTCTGCTAGGTGTCTTTGGAGGCACTTGTTGAACTTGCTCTTTTGCTTCTGTAGGATCCTCTTCATCTTCTCCTTCTACTTATTTTTCATCTTCTACTTCTTCTTCATAAAGTTGTTCCATTGATTCATTTTCTTTTTCCTTTAATTCTTGTTTACATGTTTCATCAATTGTTACATTGATGCTTTCCACAAATTTTTTCAATCTCAGGTTGTAACACTTGTATGCTTTCCTTGTACTTGAGAAACCAACAAGTAATCCTTTGTCCACACGAGAGTTAAACTTTCCCATTCTTCCATGTTCTCTTTTGATGTAGCATTTGCTTCCAAAAACTTTGAAGTTCTTCACATTTGTTGATCTTCCTTTCCATAGCTCGTAGGGAGTTTTGTCAGTGTTGTTTCTGAGCATGACCTTGTTTTGAATGTGAACTGTTGTATGCACTACCCATGTCCAAAAGATATCTGTCAATTTGGAATTCATTAGCATTGTTTGAGCCATTTCATGTATTGTTCTATTCTTTCTTTCAACAACTCCATTATGTTGAGGTGTCCTAGCAACAGAGAATTTCCTTTTTATTCCATGCTTCCTGCAATAGTCCATAAATTCCTTTGAAGTTAACTCTCCTCCATTATCAGATCTCAAGCATTTGATTTGTGAATCCATTTCATTTTCAACCATTTCCTTATAGACCTTGAAGTTTTCAAAAGCTTCTGCATTATTCCCAAGAAAGCTAACTCCATTCATTCTTGTATAATCATCAACTAATGACATTAAATATTTATCACCTTTTAAACCCTTTGTTGTAGTTGGTCCAACTAGATCAGTATGCACAATTTCTAGTGGTCTTGTCATTGAATATTCTATTGATTTAAACCTAGTCTTTGTTTGCTTTCCTTGTTGACAATGCTTACATAAAGTGTTGGTTAGGTTCGTGATCTGGGGCATTTCCCTAACTTCTTCCCTTTTGATGACTTTTACAAGGTTATAAAAATGTATGTGACCCATTCTTATGTCCCATAGCCAACTTTCATCTTCATTTCCTAGGAAACACTTTTCATTTCCAATTTAACTTAATACATATATGTTGCTTGAAGTTCTCGCAGTTGTTGCAATCAATTTTCTTGAACCTTATTTTCTTATCTCACACTTTTGTGAATCGAAAGTAACTTTATGACCTTGGTCACACATTTGACTCACACTTAGAAGATTATGTTTCATATCTTCTACTAGTATAACATTTTCTGCCTTGGTATTCTTGTTCCCAATTATGACTATGCATTTTCCAATGATTTTAGCTGAATCATCATTTCCCAAGGAGATTGATTCATCTCTTTCATTTCTTAATGTAAGAAACTTGTCTCTATAACTTTTCATGTGTTTTGAACAGCCACTGTCAACATACCAACAACGTTTCTTCTGCTTATCTTGTAGAGCGAGTGTGTATTCTTCATTACTATATTGATTAT
>JASDQU010106713.1:97919-110880 GCA_032191745.1 Picea mariana | reverse complement strand
CTCCACTGGTACCTCCACAGTGCGAGTTGGTACCTGTTACCGGCGTCCTGTTCCAAGAATAGCAATGGTACCTAACCCAAGTGTTATTAGTCCAATTATCGATTTAAAGTATTAAAAATGCATAATAATAGCTTGAATTTCAAAGATACCTTAGGTGACCCCTTTGAATGGTAAAGGGATGTTGATTATATCAAAAGGAGGTCAAAAAGGGTGGTACTGGCATATAGTTGGAGGTCAATGGTATGTAGTATGGGCAAAGAACATGGTCAAAACCATCTCGACATCATCCATCTCGATTGGTTGATCTGACTCTGTTACTTTAGATGATTTGTTGATTATGAGTTTCCTCTTCTTTTTCTTTGTCAGCAGTTCTTCTACGATCGAAACCGGTTATGCTGGAGGTGATTCCTTAGTCAAGTCAATTGTTGCATCGAGCATCCTATTCTTACTTGGTGTTATTATTAACCTTATTTCCCATTCTATTTTGCTTACAGTGACCTTTGTTGGGATGACATAAGTAGTTGTGTTCTCTAGATTTTTCTTCTTTTTTGTCCCTCTTGTCTCAATTTTCCAAAGTGTGCTCTTGATGTTTTTGACCTTCTTCTTTTATTCTTTATCTTTCTAGAAGGCCTCCTTCATTTCTGGTCCAACCTAGGAACTGTATATATTCTTCATGACAACAGTGTCTTGTCGGGTTTTCTTCAGCTTCTCAACGATATTGGGGGTAATACTTGTCATTTTTTATTATATAATAGGGTTGTTGAAGTCAATGTCCACCTCCAACTGGAATGTTTCTCTCCAAATATCCTCTGTGTCTATATTGAGTGCGTCTTCCTCATCATCCTTCTTTCCCTTGTTCTTTTTGGTCAGTTTCTTTCTTTTTCCCGGGGAAGAATTTGCAAGTACAAATGTTAGAGCTTGTAAGTCTTCGACAAAAGGAACTGTGTAAAGAGTTGCTTCTCTTTCTTCTTCTTACTCCTCGTTGATGAATGGAAATAGTATAGGTACCCCTGTTTGTTGTGCCTCAGGAAAAATTTCTAAGTTCTGGTTAATTTTTCTTTCCAACTCTGTGAAGATTTCTTCCACTATCGACTACTAGTGCACTTATTTTGGTTTTGGTGCCGATGTGACTCCACACCATATCTTTGTCCAATCAAGGTCGAGTTGAATATGATAGGGTAATGGAAGTACTTGATAGATTACTTTTTTGACTTGCCATTTGTGGGTACTATCTTTCAGTCTTGTGAACCACAATTGGAATATCTCTTGTGGTGGAAGTGAGTTTGATGTATCTATTTGATTAGAAGAGAAGACTCTATACTTATCCATAGTTGGGGTTTTCTTTGATGTGAATGTTGCGTCTCCGATAGGACCATATTATTCTATTACTAGCCATATTATTAATGAAGGAAATTTTATGGCCTTTCCTACATCTTGAGCTTCCTTGCAATTGGCTTTGATCATGTTGTCCAAGTGTTTCGCCCAATTGAACCTTTCTGCATTTTTATAGACTTGAGCTATTTCCTCGACCATTGTCATATTTATTTCTAATTCCTGACTTGTTGTTGTGAAGCACAAATAAATTATTATGGCATTCCAGTGGGCTCTTAGGTCGATAATGTTTTTGATAAGAAACCCCTTAGAGTTTTTGGCTGTCGTCGACGTTGTCAAAAAATACATCCATTCATTAGTGTTGGATGACTTGGGTACCTTGGCCCCTATCCTTGGGATGCCCAACATTCGATATAAGAGTCTGACGATTATTGCTACTAGATGATCCAACCAGAGTTATCCTTGATGATACCGACTAACAATGAATTTTTCTTCTTCTTCTTCCCATCAACCCATGTCAGCTACTTGTGGGGTGCCAATGATATGTTGAATTCCTTCTTTTCCTAGGAATTTGGTTTCTTCTTTCCAGCTGCCTTCCTGCATTGCCCATTCTGTGAAGTTTATCCAGTGTTTACTCCAATATTCTTCCTCCATATTCGACAGCGAGATATTTTTCATCTAGATTTGCAACGACGTCACAGTCGCTCTGTCAAAAACTTTCCTCAGTATTGAACCTTCTATTGAGTTGTCGACTTGACCTCTCATCTTTGAAATTTGTGGATCTGGGTTACCAGTTTTGGAAAAGGTTGGTAAAATTGCAAGATCATTCGATTTTGCGCTCTTCTCTATACTTAGTTGTGGAGGTGAGAATAACACTGAGGCAAATTCGTAATCTTTTTCTAGATTTATAGTTGATGGCGAGAGCATCAGGTTTGAGGCATCCAATTGTTCTCATATTTATCACTCTTCCATCATAAATATTGGTGGTATGAGTGAGTCAAACGAGTGGTCATTAAATCGTTGATTGGTTGGCATTCATATATGTCCCATCGGTCATTAATTGCAAGATCTTGTTGTTGATTTTCACACATGTTGGTGTAATTGATAGTTGTGTGAGTGTCTACACAATGATCAATTATGTGTGGTTGGTCATTAATGTTGTTGTCAGTCCTTACTGGTCTAGAATTAAATGCACTTTCTCTGGTGAAATTGGTGTTTCCTCGGTCGACGTTTTCCTAGGATCGACTGAAGAAGTCTCCTCTATTTATTCATGGTCAATACGTGGACCGATCAACTAGTATTCTTGAGTCATCTTGATTATTTGAATGACTTGGTCGATGTTGCTGATGGCTTGTTTGCTTGTTCATTTTACTATGTTTAAATATGTCTGAATGATGTCATATTTTTCCCCTGCCAATTTGATTCATGTTTTCTTGTTCTATGCTCACTCGATCTATGCTTGCTTGATCTATGATTGTCTGCTCTATGCTCTCTTTCTCCCGGACTGATCCTCTCACTTGATTATCTTCTCATAATCATTTGGCGTAATTCGGTTGATGGAGTGGAATGTCGGGAATATCTTTACTACTTTGTCTTGGACTCGACCAAGGGAAACTTTCTCTCTCCATTCTACTTTATTACTGTTTTTCTTTGATGTTATGATTTTCCTTTAAATACTTTACTTTTTCATTTTTGCATACCTGAATTTTTTTAACTGTTTTTGTGTTTATTAACTTTAAGCAGGTTTATTTCTCATAAGTACGACTAGTCAATTTAGTCGGTTTCTGTTGGAAAATTCCTACTAAAATTTTCCAACAGGGTTCTTTTATTTTATACATGGTACTTTTTTAGACAGGAACCATTAATTAATTTCTTAAATGGTTGCCCCAATATTGTTCTAAGTTAGACTGCTCCATTCGGTCGAATATCTTCAACCACATAAGGCCCAATCCATGTTGTTTCCAATTTTCTGGGTTTTCCTTTTATGCGACTGTCTTACAGTAAGACGAAATATGTCTTTTTTATTTATATGTCAATCGTGCCACACTTTCTATTGTTTCTTATGAACCTCTTAGTGATAGATTTCTATTAACCTTTCTTATTCCAGCTTGTTTAGTTGGTATATTCAGTCGTTCCTACTTTTTCTATCATCAAATTTGGCCACAATTGCAACATTGTCGAAACTAGACCAAAATTGTAAAGGAATAACAACTTATTGTCCATAGATGAGCTTGAACTAAGTATTCCCAGTCGATCATTTGTATGATGATATATATGCCTAGAGGATTGAAGGATTCGTATCATCCCATCCATCTTTGTTTATGCCGCAAATATTTGTGATTCCTTTTTGTAATGTTTTATTAAATGATTCAACCGCCTAGCTTGCTTCTGGGTGATAAGCTGTCGTTTTTCTATGGTCGATTAAAAAAATTTCCAGTAGGAATTTAATTGTTTCGTTCACAAAGTGAGTTCCCTGGTCCATTATTAGTGTTAAAGGACAACTAAACCTTGTAATTATATTATCGTAAATGAATTTTGTTTATATCTCTTTAGTACAAGATTCGACTGGCTCAACTTCTCCCCACTTAGTGATGTATTCGACCACAATAATGATATATTAGCACCAGTTATTCTTTCCCTCTGTGGAAATGGCCCTACAAAGTCGATAGCCCATATTTTGAATGTTCGGTTGGGATTTATTAAACTTAGTGTAATTTCATTTTTCCATAGAGTTCATCCAAGCCTCTAACAACTATCACAATTTTTCACTTTATCTTGACAATCTTTATGCATAGTTGGACACCATAGGCCTACTCGTAGTATCTTTCTGGCTGTCGTGTCGACTTGAAAATGTTCCCCAATAGTTGTTGCATGGGATTTGTTGATTATATCCTCCCTTTCATGCTCTATTACACATCTGATTAAAACATCATCCATTCCCATTTTGTATAAATATCCATTGATGATTGTGAAAGGTGCAGCTTTTAGGGCTAGAAATTTCTTTTTTTTTGTTGGGAGGTTCTCTAGAGCCTTTCCCTCTTCTAGGAAATTTTCAATATCTTCTAATTCTTTATGTGCAAATTCAACTGGAAATAAATTCTCCTTGGGAATATCATCGTCAATGCCTATCGGGTCTTCTCTTGTTTCTATTCGTGATAGGTGGTCAGGTCGGAAGTTCATTTTCCTCGGTCGTATGATTATGTCAAATTTGAATTCTTGAAATAAGAGTAACCATCGACAAATATTTCCTTGATGGATTGGTTTATTGACCAAGTATTTAAGTGCTTTATGGTCTGTAAAGAATGTGAAGGTATTTGCAAGTAAGTAGTGATGAAAGTTTTATAGAGCAAATATCATTGATAGGGCTTCCCTTTCCATAGTTAAATAATTTCTCTCTACCTTGTTCAATTTTTGACTTGCATATGCATTTGGATGATCCATTGTTTCATCATAAGGTTGTGCTAATACCAACTCGACTGCTACGTTGGATGTATCGACATGGACATGAAATTTTCTCGACCAATCTAGAAATTTTAAAATGGGTGCTTCTACCAACTTCTTATTTAGGATTTCAAAAGATTCATGGAAGTATTGGCTCTATTTAAACTTGAAATATTTTCGTAAGAGCTCGTCAATTGGGAAGGTGATGTCTGAATAGTGGCATATAAACTTCCTATAATATCCAGTGTGTCCCAATAAAATTTTAAATTTTTTTTTATTGACAGGTGGTTTTAGATTAAGGATCATTTTAATCTTATCCATCTAAACTTTTACCATGTCTTTACATACCACATTTCCTAGCAAGATTCCAATAGGTGTGGAAAATATACATTTCTTGATATTTAGTGATATCTGAATTTGTTTGCAGTGTTCTAGAATAAGTCAAAGCCATTGTATGTGATTTTTGAATAGAATATATATTGTCCAATCGTCGAAGTATACTTCCATGGATTTATAGATATACTCTTGAAATAATTTAACAGATATTCTCGAAAAAACTATTGGTGTTCTCTTTAGTTCAGATGGCATTACTCTATAGGCGAAAGATCCAAATTCCGACAAAAATCTTGTTTTTTCCTGATCTTCATTTCCTATTGGCACCTAGTTATATCATGAGAACCCATTGGTGAATGAATAATATTCATGATCAACAACTTCATTGATGATTTCATTGGCAAAGGGGGTAGGGAATAGATCTGTCACGGTCTATTTGTTGAGTTCCAGAAGTCGACACAAATTATTCATTTTTTGGTATCATGTTTCTTTGGTTGCACCACCATGGGACATTTCCATTATTCCTTATCAATAGGGTAAATAATACCTTCCTGTACAATTCCCTCAATATCTTTCTGGAAGATTGGTTTATATTTATGCGCTAGTTTGTACGGTCATTTTTTGATTGGTTTTTCTCCTGGAATAAGTTCAATCTTCATGTGGCCCATTTCCTCTACAAGTCCTTTCAAGTCCTTGTAGTCGCGTGCAAAAACATATTGATATTATTTTAGTAGGTTGAATATGTCGGTTGTTTGCTTGTCAGACAAATAGTCACCTATCTGAACTATTTTTGGTCTATCGTAATTAGATATGTCGAATTATTGCATTTTGATTTTCGCATCCATCCATTCTGGTGGTTTTGATTTGTCGAGGTGGAATTTTCCTTCTTTAATTTTTGTAAATATTTTTGGGAATTTGGGTTGTTCCTAGTCTTTTTTTTGTACCGTGGTTATATTTAGTACTGAATTCACATGATTTTGTAATGTTGGGTGGTATTGATCCATATTTTATGAGTAGAATGAAATGAATATAGATTATTAACAAGTGCTTAACACAAAATAACAAAGATACAGTAAAACTAGTTTTCTATTCAATAATGAAATAAGCTAAAACTGTAAAATGCAACAAAAACAAGCTTGCTGGAACGGTGGCAACTTATCTCTGAGAAGAGATGTGACGGCAGCGTGAATTCGCAATAAAAAATTTACAATGAGTCTCTGAAGGCCTTTTTACAATAAGAAAGAATGCCAAAAACCCTAGATATCCAAAAACCTAACCCTAGGAGATGAAGCGCCAAAAGTCATGTGGGCCCCGTTTGGGTAAGTTAGTACATCAACTTCCCGGGGTCGTATCTTTTGCATACGATCTTTGTTTTAGGCGTGTGATAGCCTGTTGGAAAGGTATCGTCAAGGAGATTCATTTTGGGGGATCAATCATTCATTCAAATATCATTGAGGAGATTGATACTGAAAAACCTTCATTTAGGCCCTCAAAATGGCCCCGGAAGTTAAAACTACTAAAAATAGTAAATTGCCAAAAATGTCAGAAAAATTTGAGCCAGTTGGAAAAGGTGGGCGGCCACCAATATCCATCTTGATTAGGTATTTTTTCCACTGAAATATCTATCCTAGCCATTTTATATTTTCCATGTTGATCCTCTGAGCAGTCAGGATTTATTTGTTTTCTACCAACACAAAATTGCAAGTCGATGTCGATCCTAAATATACCGATATTTTTGTTTTTCCTTATGTACAACTGGTGATGGATTTTATAGAAATGTTTTTATTTTTTGTGTTGTATCTCTCAAGTGTTCCTCTTCTGGATTAAATTCAAAGTCTTGTAGAAAATTTTATTTTATTTCACCCTAGTTTGATGTATGGTCGCAAGCTTCTTCAATTTTATACCATTTGTTTAGTATATCATCTAATATATTCGAAAACATATGGAGCCAAACCCTTTATTATTTATATCCTATTTTTCACCACTTGCTTTCATAATGTTGAATATTCTCTAATGGATCGTACCCAATTCTAAAGATGGGAATATCTATTGCTTTGGATAAATTCTTGTCTCTGAATCATTCAACAAAGTACTTCAACACCGTCGTCAATGTTTGTAATTTGGGGGAATGTGTTTCCCACCATCTTGCATCTTGGCATATGAAGATTTCCACAAGGCTCAACATCCTTCCTTTCTTTCCTATGGATTTTGTTTTCTCTTCAACATGAGTCAAAGGTGCATGTCGTTCATTGTATCATAAAGGTTTGCTTATTTTATTTTCGGTCAGTATGAGAGTGGGAGTTTGTCGATGGAATTTTTTGTATACTTTTGTTACTGTGTTTATTGAGCAGCACTTCCTAAGCTACGTTTTTGGAATAATTTCAATAGACCAAAACTCCTTAGTATGTGCTTCAAAATTTTCAATTTTCCAATTATATAAGGCAGAGTCGGAGTTATGCCCGACCGACATGGGAGATTCTCTCAAAATTTCTCCTTGTATAGTCAGTTCTATATAATCTTTTTGTTTGTTTTTTATATGGTATAAGAAACAGGCTTGTTGATCTTCATCCCATGATTCCATCCATGGTTTTCTTTCCTTTGGGTCCAAAGCAATGATTATTTTCCTCCCACTTCCTTTTAATTTAATTCTATCTCTTTCAAGGGAGATAGTTTCTTTCATTCATCGACCCCATGGCCAACTGACTAGGGCTACATATGATGGCATTCCTTTGACAAGGTAGATTACTTAGAAGTTGAAAAAAGTCAGTATTCCCATTATTTGAGTGTCTACATTTCTTAATATTCCAATTGGTTCTATTAATCTTTGATCAACTAGTTTAAGATAGTTCAATATGGATGTTTGGTGGGGTCCACCCATCCATATCCATGTTTCTCTTGGAATAATATTTACTTGAGATCCAAAATCAACAACAACCTGATTGACCATCATTCCTTCAATCTCCAAGTCGACTTGTCGATCATAATCTTTATTGTTATAAGAGAGGTGATTTGCATCCTTGGTCAGTCTTTGACCGTATTTGTATTCGCATAATATGTTGAGTAGGTCCAACAATTGGCCTACTGATTGTTTTTCTTTGAGGAGTTGCAAAAATTCTTCGATGGTGTCTTCATTTCATCTTCTCGGGTTTCGTTGACCTTCTGAAGAATTCTTGAAGAAATTAATAGCTTCTCCCATGATTTTCTCTTATTTATCTGGGTCTGGGAAAACATTAGCTTTCATTCTTTGATAATTTTGTGGTGGACTGTTGATATCTTCTCCTACACCCAACCGTGTAACGATATGTGGGTTTTTTGAATTCATCACCTCCTCCTTAGATACTACATTTGGTAGATTGACAATATTTCTTGGTATGACTTTGTCTAGCACTATCGAACAGTCTTCTAAAGAGTGATCTCCAATGCCACATATATTGCAAAATTTTAGATCGGTTCTATCTTTTATAGGGAAATTTGGGATGATGTGATCATCTTTCCAACCATTAAAACAATATGGTCATCCGCGACCACGACCGTGACCATCGAATCCACTTCAACCTCCTCGAACTCGACCACGACCACCGTTGTAATTGTCTCTTCGACCATAGTTGTTTGCTTGATCGTTGGTTTCTATGTGGTATATTTTTCATATATTATTCTGATTTTGAGCATTTAAATGGAATTTTGATGTTCGATGGTCATAAGATTCACAAATATGTCACCTTTTTGTATTTTTCAGATTATGTGGACAATCTTGTACACTGTGGTCAGTTAGGTATTCAAATATATTACAATATTTCTGATCTTGTATTTGGTGGATGTATATTGTTGGTGTGTGCTCATTGAGGGGACAATTATCCTTTGTATGTCCTTTCCTAGTGCATGTGGTGCACCATAGTTTATTTCATCGTATAGGTATATTTTTTATTGTTTATTGTAAGTGTTCTACTTTTTCCTCAAGTTTGTCGGTCGTCAAAGAAGTCGATGGGCCATCATCATCTAACTTAATCCCTTATGCTTTATGTAATGCATCTTCACAATAGATCTCATATAAACGTAGTGGGAAATGGATTCATGGCAATAGTTTTGCGGCATAACATTGGACCAACAAACTCTTGTCAATTGTTATCGAAATTTTTCTTACAAGGTCTTTAAATATGTTATCATACTCTCTGACCGACTCACCTAATCTTTGTTTTATTTCTTTTAACTTTTGGGCCGCCAGATGTGTAACATCCTGAATTTTAAAGAATGTTAAGAAGTTATTTTTTGTTTCTACTTTTGAGCGGTTTTGATTGTCTGTGTAGTTCATGAACCAAGTTAAGGCGCGGTGTCGCAAAGCATCTCCAAATTGTGTCATTCTCTTGTTTTCGTCTGTTATATCAACCGCATCCAAAAACTTCTAACACACGAACCAATGGCATTTTGAGTCCTCTTCTCCTTCATAAATTGGGATGTGGTTAAATACCATTTTGACTTTCTTGTTAGGAATGCTTGGTTTTCTTTGTATTTGAGCTACCACAACTTTCGACTGAGTTGTCAAATTCTTTGGTCGATTTTTTTCTGCATCAAAAAATGGATGGTACTCAAGAAACAATTGTTTATTCTTAAGTATAGTGAATGCTTCCTTAGTTTGATAGATTTGATATTTATACTCGACTAACCATCATTCCAAAGGTTGCATCGCTTCACAACTATAGTTAATTTCTTCTCTCGAAATTAGATTTGGCAGGGGGGTCGAATCGGTGAGATCCTTAATTTGGATAATCATATTGTTGGCTTCATTTCATTTTAGCTCGAAAACCAATGTGTCTCTTAGGTTTCCTTGGTCATCTTTTCTGTACCATAGTCTTACAGATTGGTCATCTATATTCAATCTCTGTTGGAGAAATTATCTTATCCGCGGGTTGATTTTTGGAGTGGGAGAAGTACGTAAAGTTGGTCCAAATTCTTCATAGTCCATACTTTTTGGTTCATCGTCTGGTTGATGGATGTTTAGTTGTGCATCGCTACTTCTATTGGGTGTCACACGGGCTGATGTTATTGCCAACTCTAGTCAATCTATGTCTGACTGAGACTGCACATGTGCTCTATCAGGCTAACCTTCCCTGAACATCTTTCTATTCGACTTTTTAATGTTCCACTGGTTACGAAATTCTTCTCTTTTTTGTTTCCTTTTATCCAGTTCTAATTTCTGGATATCCACAAATTGCTTATGCAGATACTAATTTGGATATGGATGTTCTATTTATAGAATGGAAATCATTAAGGATCTGGGAGGTGAAAAATGAGAATTTAGTATAACATTTTCTAAACAGGGATTTAACTCATTTTGTATTGTAAATTGTCCTTTGGAATTGATATCATGAAATGTAACCTTCACCATGGTCTCAGAAGTACAAGTATCATTGAATTCACATGTATGTAATTTTTTAAATTTGTCGATGGAATGATCATCTATTATTTTATAATCCAGAACTTGACTTAAATATTCACAATTACTATGATTTATAATAAATTCCTTCTTTTTTGAATATGAATTTATATATGAAGGGACTTGTGACCGATGAGAGTAATCATCAAATAGATCAGGATATAATGGAAAATAAGTTTTAGAGCATATATGATTAAACATTTATTGGTTAGTTAAATGACCACCAATTTCAGGGTTTAATTCAGGTCAATGTTCAATTTAACACAACTGGTACTAACAAAGAATTCATCATTATCTACAACAATTTCAAAGGTGACATCAATCTCTTTTGACATATTATTACATAACTGAGATTTTGTATCATCATGTTCTAGCCTGGGTGATTGAAAAACATTCTCAATTTTATTAGTAAATTCAAAAGAATCAACCTCAATAACTTATGTGACATGCATATTATGAAAAGAATGATCTTCATTGCGATCATAATTTTTTTGTCTCTATATAAAAGGAAGAGATAAAAGATAGATAATTTGCTCAAATAAATCTTTAGCAAAAGGTTTATCGTCAAGGTGAAATTTAAAACAAATCGATTTAAATCTGAGAAGAAAATATTCCACATACTCACCTTCATACTTACGCAAACTTTCCAATTCCAAACATAGTTCTTCATAGTCTTGATCCTTGTGGGAAACATAAAATGTCTCCATGAATTGTTTCCATGAGTGTATTGATTTAACTAGTAACACTTGGAACCAACTTCTGATTCTTCCTCTTAAGGTAACAGTGAAAATTCTGGAGATGTCACTCTCATTAGTTATATCCAAATTATTGTAAATCCAATTAAACTGAGAAATATGACAAAAAACAGAAATCTCACCTTCTCCATTAAAGCCTAAATTTTGCAAGAGACCAATTGTCTCTCTAGAAATAATCTCGGTCCGCCTAGGCAGTCTGAAAGCATGTTCTAGAACACTGATAGGAGCCATTTCAAAATGAATAAATTCAAAGAAAAATCTCCAAAAGGGATTACTTGATGGATCGCCCTTCTTCTAGCACCAATTGTTGACAAATGGGAAAATTATCTCCTGCAACAGGGGACAACTACCAGATCACAAGCCCCAATTAAGCAAGTTTTTGTTTGGAATGAAAGTTTCCAACCAATTTCGTGAGCTCGGTTTGCCACTCAATAAGTTTTCTCTTTGAAAAGAGACTTAATCATTTAAGATCTTGATCTAAATGATCCTAAACTTGCAGAAAATAAATATTAATTATTGATTCTATCTCATGAATGATAGAAAAGATAAAATGTATTGTGAAAAAAATTGATTCTCAAAGTATTCATGAAGAATTCCTCACTCCGAAAATAATTAAAACACACCAACAATTTATCTAAGAATACACATAGATTATTAGCATCTATACTTCAATGATAATCCAAAATAATCAAATGTAAGAACAACAATTTATATGAATGAATTATCAATTTCATCAATTTATCAACAACCCTTTACAAAGAATTGAATAGCTATAAAATAAATCTCACAAAGCTAATATATATCAAGCATAAGTGGAAAACATGAGATAAAGAATTCTCTTAGCTTTATCACCGTTTCAAGATTAGTTATGAAATCATAAAAATAATCATTCATAAAAACAATTAATTTCAAACTTGATATAAGAGCCAAAATAATCAGAGGATCAATAATAATTGAAAAAAACAAAACTCAACAACATTAAACAAAACAAGAATGTAAATGTTAACAACCTTTTTTCATTTCAACTCAAAAGATAATACCTATGTTTCTTCAATATTAAAACTAGAATCTGCTGAGAATAATAAACTCTAATTAAAAATCATGAAAGAATTCCAAACGAAAGACAGATATAATAAAAGTTCTTTGTATAAGAATATAAAAAATCCTCTTGCATACATGACTCTCTTGTCGAGAAAAACCTAATTGTATCAAGCCAGAAGAATTTCTCTTTTATATATTAAGAGTTCCTCATTATTTTACGTTTCTATCCTTAGATCTGTTTTCATGGGATTTATTCTATTTTGATGGTGTTCCTTCAAGAAAGAAATCTTCTCCATATGTTGTTGACACGTCCTCAGAGATTTTATGGCGTAGAACCCTTGGATTCAGTGGCATCTTTGTGTAATTTCGTGATCTGGTGATGTGGCTGCCGTCTGGTGCTTTCTGGTTAATGTGTGTAGCTTTTCTTTATACCTGCGCCTCAAAAGGAGTATCGATTAGTACATACTTTAATCTTATTTTGACACGTGGAGGCATAAGAACATGAAATTCGTTCTAAAACCTATAATCAAGAATGTATACAATAAAGCCAAAGTATCGCAAGAACGTGCAAATTGGAGTTTTATTTAGGTTTACATAAGTTTTATTTGGGGTTTACCTAAGTTTAACT
>JASDQU010106713.1:79468-97899 GCA_032191745.1 Picea mariana | reverse complement strand
AAACAAGAATGTAAATGTTAACAACCTTTTTTCATTTCAACTCAAAAGATAATACCTATGTTTCTTCAATATTAAAACTAGAATCTGCTGAGAATAATAAACTCTAATTAAAAATCATGAAAGAATTCCAAACGAAAGACAGATATAATAAAAGTTCTTTGTATAAGAATATAAAAAATCCTCTTGCATACATGACTCTCTTGTCGAGAAAAACCTAATTGTATCAAGCCAGAAGAATTTCTCTTTTATATATTAAGAGTTCCTCATTATTTTACGTTTCTATCCTTAGATCTGTTTTCATGGGATTTATTCTATTTTGATGGTGTTCCTTCAAGAAAGAAATCTTCTCCATATGTTGTTGACACGTCCTCAGAGATTTTATGGCGTAGAACCCTTGGATTCAGTGGCATCTTTGTGTAATTTCGTGATCTGGTGATGTGGCTGCCGTCTGGTGCTTTCTGGTTAATGTGTGTAGCTTTTCTTTATACCTGCGCCTCAAAAGGAGTATCGATTAGTACATACTTTAATCTTATTTTGACACGTGGAGGCATAAGAACATGAAATTCGTTCTAAAACCTATAATCAAGAATGTATACAATAAAGCCAAAGTATCGCAAGAACGTGCAAATTGGAGTTTTATTTAGGTTTACATAAGTTTTATTTGGGGTTTACCTAAGTTTAACTTTGGGATTTTCATATAACTTGTTTAAACTTTATGGGGAAACTAACCTTTTTTGCAAAATTAGTGTTGATTTTGTAACTTATAAAGAGGTTAGCACCATAATATTTATACACAATCCCAAAAAAGGAATCCAAATGTAACAATGTACACAATGTAAAACTTTAGATCAGAACCATGCACAAAATATGAGCAAAATATGAGGAGATATGATATTTTGCTTAAATGGAACATTGTCAGCTCGCCTCTACTCATTGAATTGTATTTTTCTAAGGCACGTATCAACCTATGTATGAATAAGCTTTTAATTTTGTTGTTTCAATGCGTCAAAGAATAAAAATTATGAACATAATATGATTTTTAATGAAATTTTAATGATTGCAAAATTCGTTGTTTTATTCAAATTTAAAACCGTCAGCTCGCTTCAATTCTTAGACATATACTCTTTGAAGGTACGGATTAACCATATTAAAACTTGGTTAAATAGTTAAATTATTTAAATCTACCCAAGTACTTAACTAATGCATTTATGCATCGGAGACCAAAACCTTGTGAAATTGTCAGAACATTATGTTGATTTTTTTTTGTAAATCAAGGCATGGAATTAACTTGAATAAGTTTAGATGACCACACAAACCATGTTGAATGAATAGAGGATGAAGAAAATCAAACATCGCAATTATGATGTGAAAATCAATCATCGAAATCATAATCTCATTCCCATAAAGATAAACCCAAAAGAAACTAGGATACGGGAAACTGAACATGAAATAAAGGAAATCATTAAAACATCCTTTCAAATCAAGCCAGACAAAACCAAAAGCAAAAAGAAAGCATTGTTTTCTAAAATTCAAATGGGTGCCCCTTTATTTTTGAAAAAATTAAGGAGCTTTGTTGATGACTCAACATAGGGGAGGGGCAATGTAACATCCCCACTATAATCCCTGGTTTAATTAATGCATAATGTATATATGAATGTGGCTATGGATAAGAAATGTAATATACAAAATGTGTTTTCTGAATTTTAATAAATATAATGTGATAGTGGTTGTTAGGGATATGGACAGAGATGGGGATTGATTAATCCAAAAGAAAAGGGGGAATTCCTAGAGAGTGTCTAAGAAGGGTCCAATGGGGGGAATTATTTATGGGTATTAATTCAAACCTATATTTATGAATTTTATTATCATTTGAGGACAATCTTCTATTTTTTGTTTGAGTGTATGAGAGCCCAATCATTAAACTCATGTAAGAGGGTGTGGTATGATTCTCCCCCTGTGGACAAGTTGAGTTCCCCTCACTTGGGTTTCCTACAAGTGAGATAGCCTCTAACAAACAGACACTAACATCCTCCTAGTTAACTATTCTATTTTCTTGCGAGAGGGTTGAGAGAGACGGAGACGAGGTATGTGTACCTAATTTCTGACGTTTGTCTTCTCCACTCCAATGGTTGAGCTCCAATCCAAGCAACTCCCTCACAAAGTCAAACCTACAAGAACAGAGAAACCTTCTCCTACTACTATATATGATTAGGTAATAGAAACCCTACCTATAGATAACAAGAAATGAACAAGAAAGTCTAAGAGAAATAGGCCAAGTTATTTTATTCAATGAAAAGCAAGAAGTTTACAACCTGATGATGTTGCAATCCTCCAAGCTTCCTTCTTTAGCCCTTGAACATGAATCTAACTCAAGTTATTCACATAAACAAATGTTTGTCTCTCCTTGACAAGATCATAAGTTTGATATGCTTTTCTTCAATCCCCTCTCATTTTAAAATGTCCTGGTTATATAGATTCAGAAAGGGCTAACCACTAGGATAAACCAAGAGTGTAGTTGAGGATAAGGTGTATTAGGTTAGGATTTGAGTTATCTTCGGTTATTCTTACTCCAAGATAGGATGGAAGAAGGATCAAATGATATCTTTATGCAAAAAAGAAAACAAACCCAGAACCATCCAAAACTCCCTCGAATAATTTCCCTAGATTCATGGGATTTGACCAAATATACCTAGACACCCCAAATAGGTGTACAGGGTGTCCAGGATGCTCCAATAACACTGGAATAGGAGTATGGATGCTCCTCCTACATGGAGAGGGGGTGTCCATGGTCAAACATAGCCAACATTGAGTAAAAAAGGTCAAATTGTGAGGGTTTGGAGGTATTTTCCTCTCCTTGATGCTCAAGGGGATGTAATGGATCATTCATGCATGGTGTTGATGTGGCAACACTTAGGATCAAAATCATGAAAAGAAAGATACAACACTTAGCAGAATGGACCATGGAATTTGTGACACTTGCAACATCGATCAGAGTGAAGTGCGAAACTTAGAAAAGTGCAATGCGACACTTACGACACTTAGCAAAGTGTGGCAAAATGGTGTATAACAGATGCCCCCCAAAGTGTGAGATAAGAGGAGAAAAAAAATGGCCGAAACACTTTGTAATAATGTATAATCAAGGTACTAAAATCAGAAGACCTGATGGAAAAGAAAGCAAACATCCATGAATATACAAATATCATCCCCGAGGCAGGCATACCCATACTCAGAATAATCTAAATCATGGTCGCCAACCAATACACTACAGATCCATGAAAGTATTGACTAAGGATATGGCCACCAAACATACAATGTGGATCCATACCTCCATGACTTGATCAAAATGTAGCCACGATATTGTACACAGTGGAGCTACAACATGACGAAACATAGCCATGGACCAATATAATGTGGATCTATGTCACAGTATATCACAAATTCATAATATCCATCATAGCCTAGGGAAGGAAGATTAAAAAAATGAGTGTTTACTGAAAAGTTCCCCAGGGTCTTCAATCTTGATCCCGAATAGTACAAACCTAACCATGTGAATGGATCGTTTGAATTCAAACATGGTAGAAATGACTTGATTGCTGGTCAATGATGTATATTGTTAACAAGTGCGAGGGAAATCACCAATGATGAAAATGAATCCCAAGGTACTCTTAGTGCATTCCATCAAATTTGAATAGATGGTCTGAATTTGAACACCTGTGGAACCAATCAATCAGGGGTCAATTATGTAAACCCACTGTTCAAAGAAAGGAAACCTTTCATTGATGAATGCAGGCTCCGAGTTACTGACTGGTTTATAAGTCTAACTCCCAAATAATATGATAATGTTGACGGAAATAGACTCATCGAAGGAGGGCCATGATGTATCCCCCATCATCGACACAAAATGAATAAGGATAGTGATGATTAGTGATAGATCGAATGATAGTGAACTGACACAGGGGTGAAAATGTAGAGGTTGACTTCCCTTGAACATATGGTAGCACAATGAATGAATTGGTAGAATTGAATCAGCAAAGCATGAAAACCAAGTATGATGATGTGACAACAACCAATGGATCTCTTTGTAGGAGTCAGAAGAGTATGACAACGCATGGAATGTGATGACAACCAAGGGTTCTCTTCTAAAAGATTCAAAAGAGTATGATGACACACAAGATTTGAATAAGTGCCATGTCCAAGGGAAACACAAAGTATCCATAAATGAAATACTTGACCCACTTCTCAAATTTCCCCCCCACCCAGATAGACAAGTACCTCTTTGTTTTTTAGCGAGATCGAGGAGGATAAAAATGCTCGGTTAACTCATCTTTGATGAGTCTTATCTTCACATGTTTAATGAACCTGAAGAAGGAAGGGTTTGGTCCCAGATGGGTCCTTGTGTATATTTTACAAGTCCAAGGAAAGAAAAACCGATGGTATTTTCCTATTTCGAGAGTCTAAAAATATTTGATAAAGAAGACTACATAATGGACTTTTTCGTAAAGTTAGTCTCGACGGTCCGAAAAAGTATAAAACGATACCTAGGAGAACTCTTCCAATCATGCTTGACTAGAGTGTTTTTTTTTTGTAATTAGTCTAACGAGGCCAAAAAAGGGGTGAACTATCACTCGAAAGACGCCCTTTCTATCCTTTTAATGAGTGTGAAAGGAAACAAGCTCACTTGGAAATATTTTCATGTTTAGAGAGTCTGAAAAGAGATTAAAGGAAACTCCAAAGAGTTTCTTTTTTGTATAGCTTTTACGAGTCTGAAAAAGATATAAATGTATACTCGGTAACCTATTCTCATGTATTAATGAGCATGAGAAAGAACAAAGACTGATCTCGATAACTTATTCCCATGTATTTACGAGCACAAGAAAGAAAAAACACTAATATCGTTCGTAGAAACGACTACTAAGTTACGATGGGAATGACCCTCAATCGAGGATCACTCCTAGCATTGTGTCTCTCTAGAGGTGTTTTTCCCCTATCTTGCATGAAAAAAGCTAGTGGGTTTGCCCCAGCATGATGTATAGAGGTTGGAGACCCACCCCCCAAGCGTCGTTTCCTCTGGAGACTTTTCTTCTTTCCTCGTTTAGGTGGTTGGTTACTAATGGGAAAATTTTCACTAGGTGGAGGAAAATAAGGTTCAAGTATGCAACCTAGAATGAGACTCGATTAGAATGGAAGGGGGTATGTTTCCTGTTTTAGTGAGCTTGACAGAGAAAATGAATTATGCTCGTTGAGACCAGGTACTACCATAGGATTAGATAATTCTATGGATTGTCTCACCTGAGTCGAAATAATGTTTAACATGGCAACCTACAAGACATCAGGAACACATAAAGGAAAAACCCCCAAGAGTGAGAAATCCTTAAAAAGACCTACCCCTACACTCTCAATACTAGACTATCCTAGAAAAGGGACATCATTCGTCATAGTGTTGTGTAAATATGGAGTTATATAGTCCATTTGGTAAACAATGATAATTTTTCCTTGATGGAAAAATCGTAAGATACGAAACACTATAGATGCGATGATAGTCATTGCATAGAACCAACTATGATGAAGTAAAAAATTGTAATCCTGGGGCATGTCGACTACTTCAATATCGACTAAAATGGTATTACCATTCAATTTCACAATGAAATATTGCAAGAGTTCATGAGTTTGGAAACCATGTCCATCCAACGCTTTCAAGGTGGTAGGTGATGGGGTAATTTTAAGAGAAACTAAGGCTCTCCAACAAGGAAAATACATGACACAGGTGGAGGCTCCCTCATCCAAAACAGTATGATGGATGTTCTTTCCACCAACCAAAATTTTAATTTGGAATGCTAAGTGGTGGAAGAGCCTTTCATTAGAGTAGTCCATATTAAATGTGATCAGATTCGACTCCTCTGGATCCACATATCCAATGGCTAACAATAGGGTTCTACATTGACTTAGACAACTCTATAGAACTTTGACGGCTGACATAGCACAAGGCACATGTGCCAAATATTCAACAATATTGTAGTTTTGGGAAGCATGGGAATTTAGATTAAATTTCTCTTTTTGAATTATTCTCTTGGGCGGGCACAACACTGTATCATAGGTTGGCTTCTCAATCTGAAGAGGATTGAAATATGGAGAAAATGTGTATGTGGAAGGTTGATCGACAACCTTTCCTTTAGTTTGATCACATGGAGAAGTTTCATAAGTATTCGACCAAGTTGTCACATTAACCGCTTTAAACATGTACACCTCAGAGGAACTTGTGGAAGCATCCCCATTGTGGGAATGACTTGTGTTTCCCCCTTGTGGAGGGGCAAGATTTTGTACAACCAAATTTTGTTGTTGAACTGGTTGGAAGGAACCGTTCAGAAATTTAGCGACAACCTCGCGATGAGGGAAATATTTTGTGTAGTGGTCTTCCTCACAAATCATACAAGGAAACTTAGGATTCCTAGTGATTTGAGTATCAACAGTGTTTGTATTATCCTGTTGGTTA
This sequence comes from Picea mariana, assembly GCA_032191745.1. Classification (NCBI taxonomy): domain Eukaryota; kingdom Viridiplantae; phylum Streptophyta; class Pinopsida; order Pinales; family Pinaceae; genus Picea; species Picea mariana. Next base: position 91,409 of record JASDQU010106713.1, on the reverse strand, counting down.
GAAGATTTATTGGATTTACCCTTGTTTTTGTTCTTACCTCCTAGTTGTTGAGATGAAGAGGATTGGACCACATTCACCTCGGAGGTTTGAGCAGGAGTGGAAGTAGTCTTGGCGTCTAAAACGAAACTTGATTCTAGAGAAGGTTTTGTTGGATCATTTGACAGACGAGGAGTGTTAGGGATCAGATCGTAAAGTGTGTCACACTACACAGAACTAATAGCTTTCTCCTCAATAGCAATGTTTCCCATAGAAACATCACGAGCAATGGGAGGAAAGAGCAACTTTGTGATGCAGGAGCATCGACTACTCATCAGGCGAGCAACATGGAGCGGAGAACAGTTGGAACCGCGCCAACACATATTACTTTTAAAACATTTTGGAAAGTTGTGCGCCGCCATTTAAATGAAGGCATTCATAAGAAGCGCACTTGTACATTGTAATGGACCTTGAGCGGATAAGCTCTCGTCCTTAAGTAGCTGAGGCATTTATTAGATTTAATGCAGGTAGATAAAATAGTTAAGTCTAGATTAGACCGTTTTACTTTCGTGAGGGCAAACGGAATATAGACACTCTCCTTTGTATTATTGTATCATTGTAGCATTAGCATTCATATGAGAAAACAGGAGCAAGAAGAGAGAAAACATAGATTTGTGGAGAACACCCATGTACAGATTGAATTAATAGAAGAAATACTTTGATTCAATTCCATGGCTAGGTTTGATCTCTTTGTGTTGTTGATATTATGCTATTTCATACTTGCTTCCTTTTATGCCTATCTTTTATATGCTTCATATGTGATTGCATACCAGGTTCGAAACCTGAGAGAATGAGGGAAATGAGTTTCAATTGTTTCTCTACTTGAGCCAGGAGATTCCTGCATAGAGTGCAGTTGAATTCATCCGCATGGAGTGCGTTGATGAGGCTTAGCAGTTAAACTCTCATTCTCGTTCACCCAGTAGTTGGTTTGGGTAGATAGAGCCGTGTTAGGCATGTGCAGACTGGGTGAGGTCTCAGAGTTGTGATTCTGAGCCAAAGTATTGACAAACTGTTGCTGCAGGAGTGCGCAAGGTCGAGAAGGCTTCAACACTTAGCGTGTTTGAAGTAAGGCCGCAAGGAGTGCGTACGGGGAGTTTTCCAGAAGAAACTCAGACGCTGCGAAAGCTCAGGAAGGATAGGCCTTCGAAGTAGTCGAAGCGCAGTGGAGAGAAACATCTGCAGAACAGGTCGCAAAGAGAAGAGAGTAGGTTGGCGGACGGGTCTCGAAGAGAGACACTTCTTATTCAGGAATTGCGTAAGGAGGAGAAGTGGACGTGAAGTCTACAGTGCAGACGGAAGAAAGTCTGAACCGGGAGAAGCTTCGAGGTGGAGAGATTCCTCAAGAGGAAGAGAATCGATGACTTGGAATCGTCGTAGAGAATTTCGAAGATCACGACTCACTCGGGATCGGGCATATCGACACTTCGCGCGGAAGAAGTTGATAGTTTGGCCAAGGAGATCGCGAGAACGCAAGAAATGATGACCTGGCCATTTCGTGCATGGTGTGGGTCATAGTCAGGTGATGTGACAGGTGATATCGGGACATCGGGCCTCGGNCGAGGAAGCGAGAGGCGAGATATCAAGGTGTCGGCATCTCGGCGCTTCGGGTCTCAGAGGTTGGGACCCCGAAGGTATAGTGACGGGAGTTGCAAAGTCGCGATAAAGAGAAATCCCAATCAGCCAAAGGAAGGTCAGAGTTGACCGAAGACATCGGGTCTCGGGGATCCGAGGGCCTAGTCCTCGACTAGTGAACTCGCGAAGACGCGAGAGTCGATCCTCCGAAAATCAAGAAAGGGAGGACCGCACGAGTGGAAGATTACTGTGGGTACGAAGGATTTCTACGAGGGGATCAGAAGAACCTTTGAGTTCTTCGGGCTGAGGAGGAAGAAGGTCTTGGTGAGAGCGGGTTGGACTGTGAGGGATCCGACATTCGCATCAAGTGGTATCTGAGCCCAGAAAAGGAGTTCTCTTTGCTACGGTAGTAGAGAGAAGCAATAAAGACACTATGCCGCCCAGAAGAGAAAGGCAATCGCCTGATCGTGAAGACAGGGATGCCCGAAGAAGGGGTAGGCCAGCAGGTAATGCTGAGATGGAACGAGAGATGAGAGATCTCCGAGCCAGGCTTGAAGAAATGGAGACCACCCAAAGGCATGGTGTTGGTGCAACAGAGTTCAGTGATTCCGAGATTGAGGAGGAAGCTGGACACGATGCAGAGGAGGTCACAGCAGAGGATGCCTCGACAGAGAGGTTGATCAGAGCCATTTCCAGAATGAGCTCAAAGACAAAGATGGACATTCCTGTGTATGAGGGAAGTCTAAATGCAGAAGAGTTGCTGGATTGGATCCGAGCACTCGACACCTTCTTCGATTATGAGGATATCAAAGAGGACAAGAAGGTGAGGCATGCTGTCACAAAGTTGAAGGGACACGCAACCTTATGGTGGGATGAATTGCAGGTTGATAGGCACTGCAAAGGCAAACAAAAGATCAAGAGCTGGGATCGGATGATCGCCAAGATGAAAGAGAAATTCATCCCCAGAGACTACCAGATCACTCTGTTTAGGTGCATGCAGAACCTGAGACAGAAGTTGATGACGGTGAAGGAGTACACCGAGGAATTTTACAGGCTCAACATTCGAGGTGGTCATCGGGAAAGTGATGACGAAAAGGTGGCGAGATACCTTAATGGCTTAAGGTATGACATTCAAGATGAATTGAGCATGGTTACCATCCGAACAGTTGAGGATGCGTACCAGATGGCTCTAAAAGCCGAGGAAAAGCTGAGCCATAAGCAGGGACAGCGAGGGCGAGGCATAAACCAGCCTAGAGGCAAAGCGGTTTCCCAAGAGAGGACCCAGAAGCCCAAGGAGGATTGGAAGAGGCCTCAAGGGAAAGCTGAAAGAGTTGGAACCTCACAGTAGAGACAACAATATGCTGAACCGAGGGGGCAGCAAGATGATCAGCAGGGAGGATATGCTGATGTGAATACGATTCCTCGTACCTGAGGTAGAGGAAGAGGTTGTGGAGGAGTTATCACATGTTTTACGTGTGGTAAAGACGGTCACAAAGCCGTGGACTAGCCAGACAGGAAAATGGACAAAGGAAAAACTCACGTTGTTGAGGCACAGAGGCGTGACATGGAGGATGAGGACACTGGGAGTGGGAAGTCACTAACAGTGCATAAAGCTCTCTTGAAACCTGAGAAAGAGGTGGACAGCTCAGTGCAAAGATGCAGACTGTTCCGGACCACATGCAAGACCAAGGGCTGGAAATGCAAGGTCATAGTGGACAGCGGAAGCACAGACAATCTCGTTTCGACCGAGATGGTGGAAAAGCTGGAGCTGAAGACGAACCGACACCCGAGCCCATATAAAGTATCATGGCTGCAAAAAGGACACCAGGTACGTGTTACGAGGAAATGCCTGGTTTAATTTAAAATGGGTGATTATAAAGATAAAATTATGTGTGATGTCATTCCCATGGATGTCTGTCATGTTTTATTGGGAAGACCATGGCAGTATGATAGAAATGTTGTTCATGATGGGAGGATGAACACATACACCTTAGAGAAGGATGGGAAAACCCATAGATTGCTTCCAATCAAAGATAAGGAAGCGAAGCCGGAAGTGAGCAGTACAATACTTCTCATGAGTGGGAAAGAGCTTCTCACAGAGATGGAGAAGAATGAAGATCCACAATTCTTTGTTGTCAGGAAGCCGAGAATTGTCCTGACAAGCACAAGAGTGGACGACTTGCCAGAGGAGATTCAGGAATTGCTGGGAGAGTTCGCTGATATCATCGTGGACGAACTACCTCGTTCATTACCACCGATGCGGAGTGTGAGTCACCATATTGATCTCATACCCGGGGCAAGCTTACCGAATAAGGCAGCGTACAGGTTGACACCTCAGGAGAACGAGGAGGTCAAAAGGTAGGTACAGGATCTGCAGGATAAAGGACTGGTCAGAGAGAGTCTTAGTCTGTGTGCTGTTCCAACAGTATTGAGCCCGAAGAAGGATGGAGGCTGGAGAATGTGTACAGACTCCAGGGCGATTAATAAAATCACTATCAGGTACAGATTTCCACTGCCGAGAATGGACGATCTGATGGATTGCCTGAGTGGGGCAAATTATTTCTCGAAGATTGATCTCAAGAGCGGATATCATCAGATCCGGATGAGAGAGGGAGATGAATGGAAAACAACATTCAAGACAAACGAGGGTTTGTACGAATGGTTGGTCATGCTGTTTGGCTTGAAAAATGCGTCGAGCACTTTCATGAGGCTGATGAATGAAGTCCTGCGGGAATTCATCAGAAAATTTGTGGTCGTATACCTGGACGACATATTAATTTTCAGCAAGACCAGGGCTGAGCATTTGAGGCATTTAGCCATTGTGATGAGAATATTACAGCAGGAGAAGCTGCTGATCAATCTGAAGAAGTGTTCCTTCATGCAGACAGAACTCATTTATTTGGGTTTTGTAATCTCGACGAATGAGTTGAAGATGGATCCTGAGAAGGTGAAAGTGATCAGGAATTGGCCATCGCCGAGAAATATTTTTGAGGTAAGGAGCTTCCATGGTTTGGCTAGTTTCTACAGGAAATTCATTCGGAATTTTAGTGGAATTAGCGCTGCAATGATGGACATGGTGAAGAAGCGGCATAAAGTTTTCTAGTGGACAGCCGAGGCCGAAAGGAGCTTCAATCTGTTGAAGCGAAAGATAACATAGCAACCAGTGTTAGTGTTGCCTGATTTTCAGAAAACCTTCCAAGTGAAGTGTGACGGAAGTGGGTATGCTGTTGGAGGGGTCTTGAGACGATAGAACTATTGCATATTACAACGAGAAGCTGGATGATGCGAAGCTAAAATACTCCACATATGACAAAGAGTTCTATGCCATTATACAGGCATTGAAGAAGTGGAGGCATTATTTGATACCCAAGGAGTTCGTTTTGTACAGCGACAATCACGCATTGCAGTTTATAAGTCAGCAGGAGAAGCTGAATCAAAAGCATGCGAAGTGGGTGGAATACATGCATAATTTTACTTTTGTCATTAAGAACATTTCGGGGACTGCTAACAAAGTAGCTGACGCTTTGAGAAGGAAATGTTTATTGCTGCAAGAATTCTGGGTCAAGACCTTGGGTTTTGAAAACCTCAAGGATATGTATGCCGAGGATGCAGACTTTGCAGAAGCATATGAAGCAGCCGAGAATCCAGTTCTCAGGGATCGGAGTCCATGGCTGGAGTATATGATCCAAGAGGGATTGTTGTTCAAGGGCAATCTATTGTGCATACCGAATTGCTCCATGAGGGAGAATTTGGTGCGGGAAAAGCACAGCGGAGGCTTAGCAGGTCATTTTGGGCATGACAAAACATTCGCCAAGCTAAGCGAATCGTATTATTGGCCGGGCATGCGTGCTGATGTAAAAAGGTTTGTTGACAGGTGCAGAATATGTCAACATGCGAAGGGCCGAAAGCAAAACACGGGGTTTTATCAGCCATTACCCATACCAGAGAGTCCATGGGAAGCCATAAGTATGGATTTTGTGTTGGGTTTGCCGAGGACACAATGAGGAGTTGATTCCATCTTCGTGGTGGTGGACAGATTCTCAAAGATGGCACATTTTATTCCGTGTCATAAGACTAGAGATGCGACCCACATCGCCAATTTATTTTTCAAAGAGATAGTTAGGTTGCATGAATTTCCGAGAAGCATTGTCTCGGATCGGGATATGAAATTCATAGGTCATTTTTGGAGGAAACTATGGAGAAAGTTGGGGACTAATTTGGCTTTTAGCTCAGCATACCATCCACAGACAGATGGACAGACAGAAGTGGTCAACAGGAGTCTGGGAGATCTATTGAGAAGCTTGGTGATAGAGCACCATAGCAGTTGGGACCAGATATTACCACAGGCGAAGTTCGCGTACAACGATTCGGTGAATCGGAGTACAGGTAAGAGCCCATTTCAAATTTTGTATGGGACACATCCAAGAGGAGTTTCTGAGCTTAGGAAGTCAGAACAGGCTGAAACTAGCAGCGCGAGGGCTGAAGAGTTCGCTGAGGCAATGCAGGAACTTCACGCAGAAGTGAGGCAGCGACTACAGAAATCCAATCAAGAGTATAAGCGCAGAGCCGATCAGAGGAAGAGGCAACTTCAGTTTGAAGTTGGAGACATGGTTCTGGCGCACCTGAGGAAGGAAAGGTTCCCAAGGGGAACGTATAACAAGCTCAAGATGAAGAATATTGTGCCGTGCAGGATCCTAAGGAAATTTGGACAGAACACTTATGAGCTTGAGTTGCCGGAGGGCATCGGGATATCTCCGATTTTTAATATTTCAGATTTATACCCTTACAGGGCTGGAGAAACAGATGCTGGAGATGAACAGCCAGGGGTCCAGTGGAAGAAGCAGATGCCAGCAGCAGAAAAGCCGCAGATGGAACGTATACTGGACAAACGAGTAGGCAGAAAGACCAGGAGGAAGCAATATTTTGAATACCTAGTGAAATGGAAGAATCACCCAGTGGAGGATGCCAGCTGGGAGACAGAGGAAATCATACAGAAGCATGGGCAGACTGTGCAGGAGCTCATGAGCAGGAGCCCGTGAAATCTTTTGAGCCGAGGAGTATGATGCAGGAGCATCGACTACTCATCAAGCAAGCAACATGGAGCGGAGAACAGCTGGAACCGCGCCAACACATATTACTTTTAAAACATTTTGGAAAGTTATGTGCCACCATTTAAATGAAGGCATTCATAAGAAGCGCACTTGTACATTGTAATGGACCTTGAGCGGATAAGCTCTCATCCTTAAGTAGCTGAGACATTTATTAGATTTAATGCAGGTAGATAAAATAGTTAAGTCTAGATTAGACCGTTTTACTTTCGTGAGGGAAAACGGAATATAGACACCCTCATTTGTATTATTGTATCATTGTAGCATTAGCATTCATATGAGAAAACAGGAGCAAGAAGAGAGAAAACAAAGATTTGTGGAGAACACCCATGTATAGATTGAATTAATAGAAGAAAGACTTTGATTCAATTCCATGGCTGGGTTTGATCTCTTTGTGTTGTTGATATTATGTTGTTGCATACTTGCTTCATTTTATGCCTATCTTTTATATGCTGCATATGTGATTGCATACCAGGTTCGAAACCTAAGAGAATGAGGGAAATGAGTTTCAATTGTTTCTCTGCTTGAGCCAGGAGATTCCTGCACAGAGTGCAGTTGAATTCATCCGCATGGAGTGCGTTGATGAGGCTTAGTAGTTAAACTCTCATTCTCATTCACCCAGTAGTTGGTTTGGGTAGATAGAGCCGTGTTAGGCATGTGCAGACTGGGTGAGGTCTCAGAGTTGTGATTCTGAGCCAAAGTATTGACAGACTATTGTTGCAGGAGTGCGCAAGGTCGAGAAGGCTTCAACACTTAGCATGTTTGAAGTAAGGCCGCAAGGAGTGCGTACGGGGAGTTTTCCAGAAGAAACTCAGATGCTGCAAAAGCTCAGGAAGGATAGGCCTTCGAAGTAGTCGAAGTGCATTGGAGAGAAACATCTGCAGAACAGGTCGCAAAGAGAAGAGAGCAGGTTGGCGGACGGGTCTTGAAGAGAGACACTTCTTATTCGGGAATTGCGTAAGGAGGAGAAGTGGACGTGAAGTCTACAGTGCAGACGGAAGAAATTCTGAACTGGGAGAAGCTTCGAGGTGGAGAGATTCCTCAAGAGGAAGATAATCGACAACTTGGAATTGTCGTAGAGAATTTCGAAGATCACGACTCACTTGGGATCGGGCGTATCGGCACTTCGCGCGGAAGAAGTTGATAGTTTGGCCAAGGAGATCGCGAGAACGCGGGAAACGACGACCCAGCCATTTCGTGCATGGTGTGGGTCATAGTCAGGTGATGTGACAGGTGATCTTGGGACATCGGGCCTCGGGAGTTGAAGGGGCAAGAGATTGGTCTCGCGAGTGACGAGGAAGTGAGAGGCGAGATATCAAGGTGTCGGCATCTCGGCGCTTCGGGTCTCGGAGGTTGGGACTCCGAAGGTATAGTGACGGGATTCATGAAGTCGCGATAAAGAGAAATCCCGATCAGCCAAAGGAAGGTCAGAGTTGACCGAAGACATCGGGTCTCGGGGATCCGAGGGCCTAGTCCTCGACTAGTGAACTCGCGAAGACGCGAGAGCCGATCCTCCGAAAATCAAGAAAGGGAGGACCACGCGAGTGGAAGATTACTGTGGGTACGAAGGATTTCTGCGAGGGGATCAGAAGAACCTTTGAGTTCTTCGGGCTGAGGAGGAAGAAGGTCCTGGTGAGAGCGGGTTGGACTGTGAGGGATCCGACATTCGCATCACTTTGTAAACCAATCCACGAGGATTTGGTCCAGGATGGGAGCTTTAATGAACCGTCTTGGTCATCTCCACTCATGAATATGATCATGTATCTGGGTGGAAGAGGATTTCCAGAGTGAGGTCAAAATCTTTGTGTCAGTCTCATACTGTATAGGCAAGTGAAAGTGCATCAGAAAAACCATGGAAAGAGAATTAAAGTTGACAAAGGAGTTATGTGGCAGCTCAATATACCATTTTGATGTGGCACCTATAAGTGTTCTTTGAAAAATTCTAAGACATATGGAATCCTCCATCAAAGAGTTGGAAGAACACCATAAATGGAAATTCATAACATGATTGTTAGGATCTTCCCCAAGTTTTTCGTCGAATTTCAGGATGTCGGACGGTAATTTGGCAGGGATGGCATGCCAAAATGGAGCATGATGGATGGGAACATTGGTCAAATGCGATAGATCTAGAAAATATAACATAGCCAAGAATGGAAGTTTTCAGTTGTCATTTCGATACTAGTGGTAATCATACAACATGGGAACACCAGTAGGACCATATCTAGGTTGTGGCGAGATGGAAAATATAGAAGGTCCTCCCATATATGGTGGTTTCTCAAGTGGTCCACCCATGTAAGTTTGTTGTCCTAATTGTCCATTAGTGTATTTTGATGGACCTCCTACGTATTGTGATTGACATGATGGTCACCCCATGTATGGTGGTTTAAGGGACTGTTATGTCAAAATCATGGAGTTTACAGATTGAAAGGGAAAATCTCCTTGTGAAAAATGCTCGTCGGGTTGGGTTGACCCCACAAGGGGTTAGCAGTTCTCGAAAATGGATGTCCAGGATACAGGCTAGTGGTAGTAGGGATAGAAGGACTAGAAGGAGTGGAGTACCCCCAGGAAGGTTGATATTGAGACCGTGTAGGTTGCCCCATAGTAAAAAGTTTTCATGCAGCTGAAGGTTTTTCCCCAGCTGAAGGTTGGCCTCCCATTAAAGATTGACCTGCAATGTACGGCGTACTCATATATGATGGTCGATATGGAGACTAAGTAGCTTGTGAGACTATGGTTGTATGAATGAATTGACTTTCAAACATATAACTGATGAGACGACCAAGTAAATAACTTGGTGTGTTCATGTGAGAAAATAGTGAAGCAGGAATGCTACCTGACCCATGTGCAAAGGAAGATGTATGCGCAAGTGGTTGAGCTAGGATTACCTGGGTCACTAATTGTTTTGGTAAATAAGGATCACCATTAGTATCAACTATAGGAGTTGTGGAAAAAGATAAATTCCCAATTCCTTCAGAAAAAACAGAAGATGAAGGGTTTGCGCCAAAAGATGGTGTAATGGTGGAACCGGGCAGTAATGTATAAGAAGAGAAAGCATTAACATATCTCATGGATAGTGGATCAATGAGTGGTGGGCCAAGAGGTTCATAAAAAATAGGATTCATGTAAGATTTAATGCTTTCTATGAAGGTTGTGACTGGTTCTTCTACATGATGGTGTATTCCATAAGTTATGCTCCCGGTCTTAGAAGTTGGATCTTCGATCATTCCTTCATAAAAAACATTGGGTTGAGGTGGCGACACTTAGGAAAATAATGGAAAATAATATACAAAACTTATAAAAATGGATCGTGGAATTTTTGACACTTGCGACACCAATCATAGTGAAGTGAGACACTTATGACACTTAGAAAATTACAATGCGACACTTACGACACTTAGCAAAGTGTGAAAAAATGGTGTATAATAAAGGGTGGGTGTGAGATTCGCATCCCATAGTTATTGGAAGTATGGGGATGAAGTACAATCAACATTGGGTAGAGTGGACAATCAATTATCTTGGGAAAAGAGAGAAAAATTGTATGGGCAGTAATATGCAATTTTACACATTCAATTTTACATGAACAACAAGCATAACACAAGAGAAGAGAGATTGGGAGCAAAAGAAACACGATTGGGTGAATTTTGAAGCATGTTGGAGGATTTTTGGAGCTGTTGGAATAGGGGCAAACCCAGGGTTCAATGCTTCAACAACACATCAACAAAACCCTAACTACCAACCCTTTCGGCAACACCTGCAAAGAAGATGAAGTCTCACCTGAGGTAGAGGCAGGAGTGGTTGCAGGACTCAGATGTATGCAACCTAGTTGGGACACGGATCTATGATTACAAAACCTTAACAGAGAACTTAGCAGTTGTTATTCATCAGTACTTAATCTTAGTTCACAGTACAGATAAACCCTAATTACAGAGAAACGTAGTATTCAACAAGATCCAACACATTCAAGCACTAAGCACATCAACATAGATCAGATATAGCATATTATTCACATCATTAGGCACTAAGATATCATATTCATCTAAGCATACATCATTGCACTAAGTATTAATCATATGAGCAATAAAACAACCATAATGCACAAAGAAACCACAACACAGGATATACATGGTTCACCCCCAGCCTAGGGCTATGTCCACCAACTCTTCTTCTCTTTATTGTCTTTTGTCAATCATCTACATGCACTGAGCCACAAGATCCTACTCTGCATAAGACAAGAGATATGCGCACACTCCACTAGATCCTCCTTCCCCAAGTTAGGTTACAGTAAAAATCCCTACACAAGCCTCTTACATCCACTTATACTTAGCTCTGCAAGTGTCCAACACAGCATGCACAAAGAATTTACAATTATCACTCACACTTAGCACAACATCACATAGATGCATATAGTATCTCTTCTTACATCGCTTAGACATCTATTTATAAATTACAAAAGGGCCTAAACATGGGTAAACCCATGGGCAGACATCCCCATACCTGTTACATAAGCCCCAAACCCAAAGAGCCCTAAACAAGGGGTCAAGATCCCGCGATCTCCGCTTTGACTTGCGCTCCGCCTTCGATAGCCTGTCGAAGTCCCAAAATAGGTCAGACCTGACCAAGGATATCCAAAACTTGGTCAAGGGCCAACAAGGCCCCAACACTCACCTGTGACTCGTCCCAAGTCACTTTTATCTGGGTAGCTTTGCCTCAAAATCCTTGAGCTACTTCGACCTGCTTCTTTTCCAGGGCCTCTTTCTTGGCGAATTCCTGAATAAATACTTCGTTCATAGGTCCTTCCAAGCGTTGTTCGACTGTAGTGACTACTTGTTCCAGCTCTGCTCCTTGGCCTTCAATCTCTTCAAAAAGTTGGCAAGCTTTGTCTTGGACTGGTTGGAGCCTCTGAGTCACTTCCATGACTTTGCCCTGTATGGTGTGGACCTATTGTTGAACAGTGCGTTGCTCCTAGGATATTTTCATCCTCTCAACTACCGATAGGAGTTTCAGTTGTGCCTGTACTATCCTTGATTTCTGCTTTGCCTCCTAGATCTGTGACTCCAGTGTCTTCAGTTCAGGGTATTCAGTAAGTCATTCATAAGTTTGCACACTTCTGTTAAGCCCTAATATTGGCTCATTACCCCTTAATTGGGGCATATTAGATTAGTAATGCTATTTTATTTATGTCGGCTTTAGGCCATTAGTTGTAATTTATATTATTAATGCTATTT